>WSFP011563267.1:0-10971 GCA_009831015.1 Picea engelmannii
AGCATCTACTTATATCACCTATCTACTTATTTATACTTTACAAAATAAGCCTAAACATGGGTAAACCCACAGGCTGACATCCCATACCCATTACATATTCCCAAATCCCAGAAAGGACCCAAAAAGGGGCCGAGATCCTACGATCTTTGCTTCATCTTGTACTCCATCTTCGACAGGGTTTCGAAGTCCCAAAAAAGGTCAAACTTGACCAAGGATCTCCCAAAACTTATTCAAGGGCCAACACCCACAAACGCTAAGTACTCTTGAAATGAGTAACTCACCACAACCCAAGGAAGAAAAATTGTACCCTGACATACCTTACGCCGTCCCTCATGAGGAATTAAATCAATTCAGAAGAATCACAAGAGCATACACCCGACAGATCAGTGCGTTTTCCTTAGCTCCGATACTTCCTGGAAGAAAACAAGTAAGAAGACTAGTGGTTAATACTCTCGACGAGGTTTTTGTGCACATAGTAGAAGACCTAATAGAGTTTGCAATCATTGAAATCAAAGATCCTCTTAATCTGATCCCTGAAACGCCAACCGACGATGTCTCTGAACCAAACAATTTTTCGGAAGAGGAGGAGTTTAACTCAGAATCTGAAGATATGGAGGACAACAACGACCATGATAAAGAAAGGGGAAACCCACCATTGAACAATCAACCCTAGTTTTCCATAGACGATTTGGCCCTCTTGGGACCAGTCTATAACCTTCCCCGACATCCAGAAAAGTTACTTCCTAAGTTCGGCCTAGAAACCTTAGGATTGCCTGAAGATCATATCAATAAATTTATACTAGCAATCAGACTTATGAACATCCAACATGAAGACATATTTTGCAGTCTGTTCCCCTACACTTTTGAGAACTCATCCTCCACATGGTATTTTAACCTACCTGTAGGATCCATAACTAGTTGGACAAAGTTTCAGAAGGATTTCTTAGATAAATTTTCCGAAGAAACCACTACAAGATCTCTAATGGCTGAATTGTTTGCATCCACCATGAGTTCAAAAGAAAAGGTTAAATATTTCAATCAAAGATTCAAAACCATCTTAAACAAATTCCATCCCGAAGCCAAACCAACTCAGGAGTTTCAAATCGAAGTTTATGCTAACTCTCTCCCAACTTCTATTTCCATGTTCATTGAAAGGGCTGCCAAATGAACCCTGGCTGAGAATTTTGAAGAAGCCAAAACGATAGAATTCCAGATGAAAGGGTGTAAAGAAGGCTAGGTCTCTTTAGTTAAGAAAGAAGTTCAACCCCCTCCCAGGAGAGGGCTCCTTCTGACTAGACCACCAAGGATACAAGTAGAACATACACCCGATAAAGGTAATGGAGACATAGAAGATCTACAATGCATGGTTAAGAAATTATCAAACAATATCATAGACATGAAGATAAATGCAGGGGGAGGAAACCAAGGCCAAAGGCCCTATACTCCTTTTTTAAAAAGGAACCCACCGTTCAAAGAAATTGAACCTCCCCCAGCTAACTTGAATATCAATCTAGGGAATGTCTCATCTGATTCTTTCTGTACTTATCATCAGGAAAACCACTCCGAAAGAGACTTCCCTCAATGAGTGCATGCCATGAATTTGATGGCCAATCGGTTTCTAGACGAAGTCTCCCTAACCGAACAACCAAGCAATTCAATTATGAATGTTGCTGACCAGGAAGAGATTGATCCACCAGAAGATACAACCATGCTGATATGGGATCTTGACCTAATTATGCCTTTTGACGACCTATTTTAGGTTCAAGAACCAGCTGCAGAGCTCTCGGTTTTGCAAATGAGAAGTAAAGGTCCTCCTTTCTCAAAGGATCCTACTACCACTCAAACGTCAAGGGAAAGGTCAACTCCCAATCACCTGGAAGCACCTTTTTCTCCCCATAAGAACCCTATTAGCATCCATACCCGAGAATCGCCCAAAATGGAGTACAATGTAGTTGAATATCTAAAGAAGTTGAAGGCTAATGTATCGGTTATGGACATATGTAGAATCCCTCAACAAAAAGACTTCTTGCTATAAGCTTTGAAATCAGTAGAAAATCCTACGACAAGCAATGAAAAACAAATAAATCTAACTTTCATAGATCTAGTAAATAAACCAACTATGAATACCTACTCGGAAGATAAGAAGGGAAAACCCTTTGTCCCACTGTTCCTTTTGACGTTTGAAGTTTTCAACAGGAACCTCCACAATTGTTTGGTCAATTCAGGAGCATCCTCTAATGTTATTCCACTGTCTATCTGTAAAAAACTAAATGTAGTCCCTCTCAAGAGTGATAAACATGTGATACAACTAGAAATAACCTAGGTCAAAGTCATGGGGAACTCAGAGATGTAATGATCAGGATAGTGACACATCCTAAGTTTGTGCAAGTGATTGACATCATTGTAGTATATATCCCATAGGCCTATGGGTTATTACTAAGTCGAGATTGGTCTGAGAATTTAAACGGGTACTTTAGTACAGATTGGGCACAACTTTGGCTACCAGTAAAGGGATACAAGAATATGATCAAAATCGATATGGAGAGATATCTGAAACATACAATCACTGATCTAGAAACCCCAAACGAACCATCATCAACATGTTTCCCTATGCTAGGAAATTATTCTTATGATTCCTTTTCCGGGAACTTCTCCCCTCTTCCATATGATGTCCCTCTCACGCATAACTCCGAAATGTTTTTTCAAGAGAAATCGCCAATACCGATAGAGGAAACCCTCTTCTGTCAAGAACCTGTGCTAGAAATGACTAGACAAAAGATAGGAGGGCAAGAAAGTAATAAGAAGGAAGAAATGATTAAATTTCGCTCACAGATCTGGACCATATATTTTGATGGATCTAAATGACAGGAAGGATTAGTGGCAGGGTGCATCGTCATTGATCCAAAAGGTAAACACCATTTCCTGTCCTGTAGACTAGAATTCGAATGCACAAATAACATCGTCGAGTATGAAGATCTAGTACAAGGGTTAAATAAATCCATAGACTTAAACGTCAAAGAATTGAAGGTTTTCGAGGACTTGGAGATTATCGTTAGACAAGTAAGAAATATTATACATTACAATTCCACACACCTAAATAATTACCAATAGGAAGTGCATAGGTTAATAGAGAATTTTGAAGCTTTAAATATTACAACGATCCCCAGAGTAAATAACATTCTTGCTGATTACCTGGACACAACTGCTTCAAGGCTGTCACCTCTAGAAGATTACGAAGCCTCCCGATTTGTTGTGGAACTACTCTACAAACCATCAGTTCCCAACAATATTTCTAATTGGAAAGTCTTTGAAGGGGATGAACATATCATAAACTTTTTGAATAACCAAGATAATTTCAAAGACTTGGATATTGACGATGAAGTATTCTAGGAACAATCAACAGGAACAGATTCTCAGACAGGTCAACCTATTGACAAATCAAAGTCTCACACAATCCCGAAAGGGATAGCTAATTTGAAAAATATTTTTGACCTGAAGGAATGATTTAAGGGGCCTAAAAAGGCAAAGACCGATAGCTCCTGTCCCCTGCATGAAACTATAAATCTTGGAACCCCGAAAAACCCAAAGAATGTGAATCTCAAAAAGACTATATCTAAAAAGGAAACAAATTCTTATCTCAAACTATTCAAACAATATCAATATGTATTTGCATGGTCCTACCGAGATCTAAAAACTTATGACACCCATATCATTCAACACACTATACAATTAAAACCTGAAGTGAAATCCTCCCAACAGAAGTTCTGAAAGTATCACCCATCCCTGGAACCTCTCATGTATCCGGAATTGAAGAAATGTTTAGATGCCAAAATCATCTTCCAGGTTAGGCATTCCACGTGCATAGCAAATCTGGTTCCTGTGAGGAAAAAGTCTGGATAAATCCGCTTATGCGTAGATTTTAGGAACCTCAACAGATCTTCATAAAAGGACAATTACCCAGTCCCACCAATGGAGAAACTCCTACAGACCGTATCTAGCTCGAATATCTTCTCTCTATTGGATGGTTTCTCAGGTTACAACCAAGTCTTGGTTTTAGAGGAAGATTGTTTGAAAACTACCTTCCAAACCAAGTGGGGAACATTCGCTTATAAACTCATGCCTTTTGGGTTAATCAATGTAGGGGAAACCTTCCAAAGGGCCATGGATGTAGTATTTCAGGGACTAATCAACAAGTGTGTGGTATTGTATCTGGACGACGTAACTGTGTATTCAAAGAACAGAGAAGAGCACATCCAACACTTAACTCATATTTTCGTAAGGTTTAGGAGATATGGTATATCCTTAAATCCCAAGAAAACTATTTTCGGCATCAAGGAAGGTAAGTTTCTAGGCCACATTATATCTTAAGAAGGAATTCACATAGACCCAGAAAGGATTAAGGCCATAACTCATCTCCCGTTGCCTCACAATAAGAAAGCTATGTAGTATTTTTTCGAACAATTCAATTTCGTGAGGAAATTCACTCCTGATTTCGCGAACACTATCAAACCCTTACAAAAGATGATTCATAAAGATGCCGAATTTAAATGGGACAATGAATGAAAGGATGCTTTCAACAACATCAAAACTGCTATATCTCAAGCCCCCGTGTTACGAAGTCCCGATTTCAATAGAGATTTCTTCCTCTATACTTTTTCCTTCGACCAATTGTTAGCTGCGGTATTGACTTAGAAGGATGATGACAACAACGAGGCCTCAGTGTCATTCATGAGCACTAATCTCCTAGGAGCCAAACTAAATTATCTTGCCGTAGATAAACATGCTTATGCAGTTTATAAAGCAATAAAACACTTTAGGTCTTACATCCTCAAGAACCACACCAAAGTAATCGTGTCTTTCCTTGTGGTCCGATCCTTATTCACCCAACAGGAGATGGGGGAAAGAAGAGGGAATTGGATGGTAGTAGTTCAAGAATTTGATCTAGATATAAAACCTTTCAAACTAGTTAAAGGGAAAGGGTTATGCAAACTCGCAACTGAAGCCCAGGACCAAGTAAATGAAGATTCTGGGTGGGAGAAAGAAATGGAATTATGGCGTGGAGAAGTTTCATACATCTTCCCAGGACAAGAGGCTTGGTAAGGGAAGCTAAATTATCTCCTACACCATGGGACTTGTCCAGAAAATCTCAACCCTAGGGAAAGGAGAGATCTCAGGTTAAAATCTGCACAATATCGCCTCATAAATTCGGTACTCTTTTGGGTTAATTATGATGGGGTACTCTTAAGATGTATCGAACGTGAAGATGCAGACAAAGTTCTGAAGGAACTCCATGATGGCCCTACCGGTGGACATTTTGCAGGAAATGCCACCGCTTATAATATACCGAGAGATGGTTATTATTGGCCCACTTTGTTTAAGGACACTCACACTTATGCTAGAAACTGCAAAACCTGTCATGTAAGCACTGGGGGAGAGAAGAGAGCAATGGTCCCACTCCAACCGATGACTGTTTCTAGGCATTTTGAGAAATGGGGGTTAGATATCATAGGAGAGATTACACCAAGCTCTTTGAAACAACATAAGTATATACTTACTGCCACCGATTATTTCACAAAATGGGCAAAGGCCATCCCTCTGACCCATGTAAACGAGAAGGTGGTAATCCAATTCATAAAACAACAATTGATCACAATATTTGGTGTCCCTTCTGTCCTAGTTTTTGATAACGCATCTTACTTCTCTTCCAACCTATTGACAAATTTTTCTCTAGAAAAATGAATCATAATTAGATACTTTGCAAATTACTATCCATAGGGAAACAAAGTGGCATAATCAACTAATAAGAACCTAGTAAGGATATTGAAGAAAAAAGTTGCAGACAACCAAAGGAATTGGTATAATATACTCGATAACACTCTATGGGGCGATAGGGTCACACACAAGGAAGCTATAGGGAATTCCCCATACTTTCTGGTTTACGAGTAGGAATCCATTCTCCCGAACGAGCTTTATCTTCCATCTCTTCAACTAGCCCAAGATTCCAGAGGGGAGCCTTCATCGGTCATACAACAAAGAATTGACACTCTGCTCATGCTAGAAGAAGAAAAGGAAAAGGATAAGTCAAAATTCATAGCCCACCAACAGATAGGAAAAATATGGTTTGATAAGCATAAGGCTAAAGAGAAGAATTTTGAAGTAGGAGACTTAGTCCTAAAATGGGACAGAGCAAACGAGCTAAAAGGGAAGCATTCTAAGTTTCAGAATATGTGGCTTGGACCTTTCCAAGTGGCTGAGAAGATTGGGGCAGACACTTATCGGTTGCATAATATAAGGGGGAACCTGATGCGCTCCCAGTAAATGGCCAAGCCCTAAAACAATATTTCCATTAAAAAAATAAAAATAAAAATAAAAAAATAAAAAAAAAATTGAGTTTTTATGTTTTGTGTGCGTATTTCATGAGTTGTTTCAACCAGGTTGACTGTGGATTACTTTTATTTTTTATTTTCTTTTGTTGTTTTGATTTCTGTATTTTTGAAGGTTGTGTTTAGCAAGACAATGGTTGACCTCAAATCATACAACATAACGAACTTTGTTCCTAACTCATTGCTCACATACAACACAAGAAACGCCGAGGAACCTGCGGTTGCTTTGAAGAGTCCTCTATCTAACCCGCACAGATTAACAACTCTGGAGAAATGAAAAAAGGTATACCCAGTGGTCTAGTGAAACCTTACGGGAAAGTTGGAAAGATGAAAAGGACTACATGGACCTCGAAGATAAATCTAGCAAAGGATTCAACTTAAACCATCTCACTTTGCAAATTAAACAAACGTCATCCTCTCCCACTCTCTCAGGGAATTCTGCCAAAATCAAAGTTAACTATACCAAATGAGTGAACAGTGGGAGAGGGTAGGCAGATATCTCTGCTAGGGATATGGATGCTCGTTGGTAGTGAAGCAACACCGTAGCAAGTTATTAAAGGTAATTAAAGGCTTCATGCCAGTGAATACTTTACTAGATTTTCTCAAAGGGGCATGAGTCAGGGTTACAGGAAACATGGAGGAATAAAGGTGGAAAACCCCACAGGAAGACCCAAAATCATCAACCGGAGAATTTCAAATGCAAGGGTAAAAAAATCTCTGATTTAAAGCCAGTAAGGTTCTCCACCATCTTTCGTATCAGTTGAACATGAAGGAGGAACAAATATTCTGCTTTTGCCCAGTAAATCGCCATTTGTTGAGAACTCAACACACCCTAAAAAGCCTATGTCAAATTATACTTTTTGTGTACCATTTGATTCTTTTGTACTATCTAATTCGACTTCAGTATGAAAATGTTGCCTTTGCTTATCATTTTTGTTTCTCATTTAAGTCTCTCAAAGTTTACTTGAGAATGCGAAAACCCATAACTTAAAATACCAATATTTAATTAAAGAATCATCAGTCAATATTTGTCCTCGATGCGCGTAAGAAATTCGACATCGGAAAGAATTAGAGATGAGAGAAAGTTGCTCAAGAGAACCGAGTTCGTTGAGCACAGATATTCGTCGGTGTCAGAAAACATAAGTTGTTCTTCTATGACAAGAGTCACTCAAGGATACCACCGACGACTGATCACTTTCGATGTCAGTAAAAGGTGAAAAGAGTAAGCGTTGAACAAAATTGAAATAATATCACCGACTTCTGAAACGTTTTCGGTATCGAGGGATTTCGAGGATGATAACCTACAAGGAAACTACGTGTTAGGTTTATTTATGAAGGTCGAACCCCGAGACCTTTTTGGCATTAGCAGTCCCAAGTTAAGCATAGAGCGCTCGACTTGAACAAAGTCCCGAGTCCGACCATCACCCGCGAGTTGAGTTCCCGACCTTCAGTACCATGTATCCCAAGTCAGTGGTGCCACGTCAACACCGTACGATGAAGTCGATCTGCGTCAGAGGTTTTGCAGAAAGATATCAATAAAAATATAAAAACAACTCAGAGCAACACTGAGCAAAAAATCGGGGCTAACTTACAAGAAATTTGGACAAAGAACACAGTATATTCGCACGCAAAGAGAAAAAAAATGGTGCATTCAACTGCTATGACCAGAATCCTTTTGTCAAAATTTCGAGACTTCATATATTAGATTCCCATCACTAAGGTTACATACAATAGACATTGTCTACACCTATAGGCCAACCAACGCAGTTACAATGAGAACATGGAAATTTTCACAAGAAAAAGGAAAAACTATAAAAATTATGCATCGCGTCTGAGAATACAAAATAGTGTTCACCCATCATGCCTCTTTTGTGCGTGAAATTTCTCCCCGGCTACTTCGCACTCCCTGAGGTGTTTTCATTGTTTTTTCTTCTGAAACCCTTTGCGCTTCGCGCAGCTGCATGATCGTATCTTGTGCTTCCTGAAGCTTCCTCTTGAGCTAAGTTGCATTCCCTTCATGACCTTGTGGTGCTGACACCTCAAGGTTCTTTGCTGTCAACTGCCATCGTAATTCTCTATTCTCCTAGTAAAGTTAAGCTATGGCGAGTTGTGCCTGCTCCAACTGCGAATTAGGTCCTCAGACGTTAGAACCTAATGTTATTTCCCTTCTCGTTCAGCTCCTGCTTCCTCAACTTGTGGTTTCGATAGGCTGTAAATGGATAGCGTGTATTAGGAACTCCTCGGCGGCTGATCGTGCACATGAATCAATCGGGACTTGGCTTCCCTCCCCAAATTCCTTATTTTTCCTGGGCCTGCCTCTTCTTCGCGGTATATGATATTGAGGAAGCATGGCTTCCAACTTGTGCCCTTCCTACGTAACTTCTTCCACTTCGGCCTTCACACGAGGCGATACTATATTTTCTGCATGAAGGTAGGAATATCCCTTTGAAGCCTTGGGAACACCTGCTACAAACAAGATCGAGTCCCAAGAATTTTGTGGCTCAATCCTAGTGTTTTGGCTACCTCACAGGCCCCGTCTTGAGTTTTGAGGAGTTCCCATGGTGCAACAACGTATCTACCTTATGCCTGGGTGACTTGACAAAGGCCCAAAGAAAATAATGTGATCGAGCTGGGCACATGAGATGATTCAATGCATAAGTTCAGCTGGTAAGAAGAACATCTAGAATTTATAACGCAACGGGAAATGAGTTGAAACATGCCAGGGAACACTAAATGCCTTGTGACGAGATGTTTTAAATAATTTATGTGTCACATCCGTGCGATGGGCATGATCTGGGGCGTGTGAGATGGAACCGATAGGAGTTGCAGAGGATGTGTCATATGACCACATCGATTTATTTTTAATTCCCTAGCCTCCATAATGAGTTGATGATGGTTGATGCACTTACTGATGTGACTCCTATTTGAGAAACTTGCCTCGACCTGAAGTGTTTAACAACTTCCCTTATGACATTATCCGACTCTTTTGGAACTTACTTGTACTTTCAGCACATGTTCGGCTCTGACATCCTTTCTTGACCCCAAGGGCCAATGGGCCACTAGCGTGACTTTGAATCTGATGTTTTCCATACCTGATCTTTCATGCTATGGTGCATAGATGTAACCCACCCTAAATAAAGGAAAATGACGGCTCTAATAGAGACGGTGTAAGTAATTCGAAGGGTTGAAAATATCACATCAGTATCAAACAACTAGGCATAGTGAGCTTTACAGGTATGCACCAGTCTGGATTCTTCACACTTATGGTTTTACATGTATTTTGTTGAGTATTGTGCTGTAAGAAATTTATAAATGATTTTAATTCTAATTGCAGGAAAGATCCCTTCGACTATCGAGCAAAATTGGATCTGTAAATTCGCTGAGGAATCCGAGAGAAACTAGGTCCAAAGATCAATAAGGTGATGAAGGATATCAAAGTACCCAAGTTCGGCACACCCGATGATTTCTTCAACTTGTGCGACGTGGTCGAATCGCATGCCAAGCAAGATTCTTCATGGGCTGAAAGACTAACAAAGGTAACTGACACAACGACAGGATAGGTGCAACAATTTCTGGAACATATGATCAACGCTCGAGCTGTGTTTTAGGAGTTAATTACTAGTCTGGTCAAATATCGGGCACATGCAGAGGAGATTAGAGAAGTTTACGCACTCCTGATGGAACAACACAGATTTCCATACGCCCAAACCTACGAGGAGTTGTTTATCAGTTGGTTGGAGTATGATAAAAGTCACCTTTTCAAGTGATATCTTGAGTTGACTATTAGAAAAACTGTTAGAAGAGAACGCCACATGGTGAATTATTTTTACTTCTCTACACTTAGCCATTATTTTCAGTTGAATTTTATGTTATAAATAAGAGTATCGACCAATTAGTTAAGGGTCGATGGTTACTGCAAGAAACTCTCTTTTTTGGTTTTGTTAAGAACTATTTCCGAGCTACCTTTAATAGAGAAGTCCTTCTGGACTAGAGACAAGTTATATTTTCATCAAATGCGTGTGTGATTGGACATGGAGAAGAACTACTTCCTATCTCATCTCATGAATGGATGTTGTAATGAGTAAGAGCTATTGAATCTATTGTTAAGTTATTTGATGCAATGTTTTACAGTTCTTTTCTTTAAGGATGAAGATGAATCATTGTGTTATCATGTGATGGATGATTAGTGTAGGTGAATTATTTTTCTTTCCATTATCTTATCACATCTGTGTTTTCTTTTTGATAACCGGTATCTCAAACAGTAATTGGATGCTCCTACGGTTAACGTATTAGTACTAGGCCTTGTGGTATAGAATTTTCGTCTACATGCTTGAGTAGCGAGTTATCCCAAACTCAACCTCTTCTCCAGTATTTTAGAACCTTTTCCCGTTTTGTTGTCAAGTTGGTTAATACCGACTTACAATCTTATATCGGTCCCACCTAAGAGAAAATACGAAAAGAGAAAGTCCAAACTGAAGGAGACACCTTCGCAAGAAAACGTAAAGCCCATCGATTAATTGGCCATATCACAAGATCTAGAGAACCATTCCACCATTAAACGCTACAAAGTCTAATTGGGCCTCGGTGG
>WSFP011563268.1:0-10971 GCA_009831015.1 Picea engelmannii
TATTCTACTACAGGTTCTTGTGGGGTAACAATCTCTTCCTCTTGGATAATTCCTTCGACTTATTTCTTTATTGTTGGTTCTTGTGTGGCAATAGTAGGGCCTTCTAAGGTTGGTTCTTTTGTGGAAACCTCAAGGCTGGTAGGTGTTGTTTCTTGTATGACAACACCTAATTCTTCTCTCTCTCTCTCCCCCGGTAGTTGGTTATTGTGTGACAACCATAGGGATTATTGGTACTTGTTCTTGTGTAACATTACCAATATCATTTGTTACTTATATTGCTTCTGTAGCAAGAGTAGATTTGTGAAGTATTACTAATAATATAATCATACTGCAAGATCTATAGAACATTGTTAAATGTTTGGAGATGAAGGAATTGTGCTAGACAAGATTAGTAGAAGGTAGGTAGAAAAACAAACCTCAGATGGATTGGTAGCAACACTATCTCTTTATTCAACAATCACTAAAACAATAAAGGTAGCTTATTCTTGTAAGTGGGCCATGTTACTTTATTTGGTGGGTTAGGAGTGAGTGGATCAGGAAGTTGTGGAAGTCTCATTAAGGAAATAAGTAGGATGAAATTGTGATATGGTAGTAGTGGTTACATAGATGACATTCCGACGGAATTATTGGATTTAAAGGTCAACCCACTGATCCAAGAGGATCCAAGAATGCTTATAGAGGTCTAAGAGGATCTGGAACATCCACAGAAGTCCAAAAAGGTTCAGAAATGCTCAAAATTAAATCATCCCAAATGCTCTCAAAAACACCATCAATGCGTAGAGCTTGATGATATCTTTCCATCGACGCAAAAATTGCCTCAAATGAAGTTCGCATGCAAAATATATGGTTGTTCAAAGTTTAAGTCAACTATGTCAAAGGTCAAAGTCAAATGGGTCAAGGTGACACATGTCACCACTGCAAGGGTGACATGTGGCATGATCGTACAACAATGATGTAGCCACACCCCAAGGTGCCATGTGGCATGAACATATGCTGACTGGGAAAGTGATAAGGCATGTCGTACAGTGACATGGCCATACAGGAGGACCAATCATGTGATGACACATGGCAAAGATAAGCCAATGAGAGGCTTCCATGTGGCATCCTCCCATTGACCAATTACGGATAGTGTTTATCAAAAGTATGGGAGTTGACTGGGGTTGAACCCGCAACCTCCCATAACCTTACCCATTATCCATTACCATTGGGATGAGGGCCTATCCCTTGACCCATATTCCATGGTTATATGTTATGCAATGTGACCGACAAATGTTCACACTATATTTGCGGGAGGTTTGAACTATATACCAACGAATAACCAAAATTTTGAGTGGTTTCCAACCAATATGATATATATGTATATTCTATAACCAAAAAACACTGATGGGGGAAGGTCTGCAGGTTTGAACCCGTGACCTTTCCCCCATAACCCAACATTTTAACCATTAGACCATACCTTGCAGTTTGTTACAACAAATCAACAACTTTGTAACTAATGTCGTGCCATGGAATTCGGGTAGGAGGTTAGGGCCCACACCCTATTTAATGGAAACACTCATTAATATTTAGAGTACGATCTCAAAGTTCTTGCCAAGGGAAATAGGGCTTTGAGGTTACACAATAAAGCATGCCGAGATGTCCCTTGACGGAATTTTAAGAACTTTATCTTCATTTTTCACGATTTTTCGCAAGGAATCCAATGGTGCACTCTGTTTTTGAGTTTGAGAAATGCAGATAAAGGTCATTGTAAAACAAAAATATTTGAGCATCAATAAAGAGGTCTCTATTGGAAGCGGACCTAGAGACATAGCCCAAATTTGGTGAACTCTATTATAAAACATATGTATATGATATTATCATTATTGTTCATTTTGTGCTCAGTCAATTATAAGTCTTTTATCATTAAAGTGTATTTGGTTAGATAAATATTTCACATGTAAACTGCAAATAGTCAAACGATCTTTATTTATTTCGAAGATCAAGTAGATGTTTCTATGTATTTTAAAACTAATCAACATCTAATTATTTTTCAGATCAAGCTGGTATCAGAGCATGTTTGACAAGTGTTTGCGAGTGAATGCTTACAAGAGACAAACTCAAACTTGTTAAAGGAGAGCTTGCAAGTTATAAGTCTGATATTGAAAGAAGACTTTGTAGGCATAAGATGGCTTCCTAAGGAAAGGAAGGAGAATATCCTTGCATGAGTCCAGAATAAATGGTGGATACACTTCGCTCGATGAGAGAGATAATAAATGATTTGCAACGAATAATTCAAAATCCTGTAAGTGGAGCATATTCGGTAAAAGGAGAAGGAGGAGGTGAAGGTGGTGGACCTTAAGAACCCCATTCATCATCCTCATCATCATCTCCTTCCAAGGCAAGTGAACATTCTTCTCATAAAAATAAGTCCTCTAAGAAGTCTGGTCATAATTTGCCTTTATTAAAATTGGATATCAAGTTTGAATTTCCGACCTATGATGGAGATTGAATGTCGAGAAATTGGACAATTGGATCAAGCAAATAAAGGTATATTGCAGGGTTCAAAAGATCACGGATGAAGCTACAAGGATACAATTAGCTGCTCTTCGACTAAGTGGAACATCCTTAATATGGTGGGAGAGTAAGCTTGAAGTTCATCTTGTTCAAAAGGTTAAAGTAATATCTTACTGAGATAAGTTTACTAAGGCTATAGGAAAAAAATTCTATCCATTGGCTTATACGCAGATGACAATGATAGAATGGAAACATCTAAGGCAGGGTAAAGGCCATAATATTCAAGCATATACACAAGAATTCAAAAAGAAGGCATTATCCTTAGGGATTTCATTATATAACCATGAAAATATTCTAAAGTATATTGGTGGCATGCACTCATATCTTCACCACACTATTTTAATGTTTATCCCTACTAACATTGATAAAGTGTGAGTATAAGATACACATTTGGAGGCTAGTAAGGGTAAGCATGCGATCGAAGATAAGAAGCCATTCAATTTTGAAAATAACCGAAAGTTAAATGGAAGAGTAATAAATTAACTACAGTAAAGAAAGATGAGGGAAGACCCACATGCTCCCATTGTAAGAAAAAGGGACATATGGAATCACAGTGTTGGAAGTTGCATCCAGAATTACGACCGAAGAAGTTCAAGGATAAACAGAAGCAGAAGACTGTTGCATCATCTCATCAAGATCTAGGGTCATATTCTGGGGATGAATCTAAGATCATGGAAATGGGAAGCAAAGGTATATCAACTATCAATTCTAATTCTTCCATTCATTACGCTAAATCGGAAAGTGATATTGATTAAAATAAAAGAAGCGAGTTTTTTCTTGTCAGAGTTATAGTCAAGCATACAAAGGTGGATACTTTATTTGACAATGGATCTCAATTTAACTTAATATCTGAAGAAATTGTTAAGAAGATGGGTTTGAAGACGACACCTCATAAAAATCCTCATCCCTTAGGATGGGTGTGTGAAGATGCTAAATTGCAGGGGACGAAACAGTGTAAGATCAAATTTAAAATTACAACTAAGTTCTTTGATGAGGTTGAGTTATGTGTTGTGCCTCTTAGAATTTGTGGCATTGTCTTGGGTAGTCCATATATATTTGACAGGAAAGATATATTCTATCACAAAGAGAATAAATATTATCTTTTCAACGACGAGGTTGAATTTATCATCAGAGCTCATCGTATTAATACTAATGTTTCTGTACTGAGCACAAGGAAAATGAAGAGACTCTTGAGTGCAAGTAAATATTTTGTTCTCATGATAGTGGAACAAAAAGAAGAAGATATAAGAAATACTTTATCAGGTTGTGATCCAGATCATAAAAAAAAGATGGTCAAAAGTGTATCTAACGATGATGAGTTGTTTCAGGAACCTACAAAGGTTACCTCCTAAGAGGGAGGTTGAACATGAAATATATTTACAGTAGAATGCTCCTCTTCCGAATATTAGAATGTATAGGTCATCAATGATTGAGAATGCAAAAATTGAGAAGCAAGTTCAAGATTTTCTTGATAAAGGAATAATCATACCAAGCTCCTTTATGTGTGGTTCTCCTATTGTATTAGTTCCGAATAAAGATGACACATGGAGAATGTATATTGAATTTTGATCCTGGAACAAGATTACGGTAAAGAACTCTATCCTCTTCCCATAATTGATGACTTATTGGATCAATTGAAGAATGATGTTTATTTCACTAAATTGGACTTGAGAAGTGGTTACTATTAGATCAGAATTGTAGAAGGTGACATATGGAAAACTTCTTTCAAGACAAAGCAGGGGTTGTTTGAATGGTTAGTTATGACATTTGGGTTATGCAATTTACCTGTGACATTCATGAGGGTAATGAACGTTGTATACATATATGATTTTGTTATCGTCTACTTAGATGATACATTTATATTTAGTCGAAGATGGGAAGATCATATAAAGAATGTCATGGCAATCTTTGAAATCTTGAATAAGGAGAAGTTGTATATCAAAATGTCTAAAATTTAAATGTGAATTTGGAAAAAATTCTCTAGCATACTTGGGATATATTGTAGGGAATGGTCAGCTAAATATAGACCCTGCAAAAATAGACGTAATTGATAAATGGTCCAATCTAACTACTGTCACATAAGTCAAGAGCTTCTTAGGAGAAATACAATACTGGAGGAAATTCATTGCTAATTTCTCTTATATAGTAGCTCCTCTACATGTATTAACAAGTGTTAAAAAATTATTTCAATGGGGAGGAAAGCAACAGGAAGCCTTCGAGACATTGAAAGAAAAAATAAACACCACACTAGTTTTGGCTCTGCCGGATCTACAACAACCATTTGAGATTCAGATCGATGCAAGAAGATATGTCGTAGGAGAAATCTTGATACAACGAGGTAAACCTATATGTTATCATTCTGAGACTTTTACTCAAGTTGTGATTAACTATCCAACATATGATAAGGAATTGTATGCGTTGGTACAAAGTGTGAAGAAATGGAAGCATTACTTAATGGGAAAGGAGACAATAATTCATATATATCATCAACCATTCTAGTATTTGCAGTCACAAACCAAGCTATAATAGTCATGACATTTCAGGTGGATGGGTTTCTTACAACAATTTCATTTGGTAATCATGTATAATAAAGGTATTCATAATAAGGTTGTAGATATATTGTCAAGACCAACGATTAATGCATCAACAATACTAAGGTATAATCCTTTAGCTCATGAAATCTATGCTGAACAATATGCTAAGAATAAATATTTTAAATATGTATATGATGCATAAAACCATGGAAATTAGTAGTCAGATTATTATATGCATGAAAATTTGTTATGTCATCTTGGAAAACTTTTTATACCCATAGATGAAAGTGTAAATGTAATAAGAGAAGCTCATACATCTCCCATTTATGGTCATTTTGGGGTTGGTAAGACAATAAAATAGTTGCAGAGCTATTTTTATTGGCCTCGAATGAATGAAATGGTTTCCAAGTATATCAAAGGGTGTGTTATTTGTGCCACAAGCAATCCCAACAATAGAAAGTTGGGATTATATACACCACTTCCAGTACCTTCTTAGCCATAGGAAAGCATCTGCATGGATTTTGCAGGGGGTTTGCCAATTTTCAGGACATGTCATTATTATCTATATGTTGTTGTGGATAGATTCAACAAGATGTGCATTTTGATGCCATGCAAGGAACATGCCACAACTGAATAGAAAGCATATATGTTCTTCGCTAATGTATGGGTTCATTTTGGACTTCCTACATCTGTTATATCAGATTGAGATTCTCACTTTTTAGGAAAATTTTGGTCTCATTTATGGGAGCTTATGGACACTAAGTTAAATAAGAGCACAACTTTTCATCCGCAGACAAATGGACAAACAAAGGTGGTAAACAAAATAGTGGTACATCTACTCCAAGGATACTGTAGCAATCATCCTAAGGTATGAGATGAACAATTACCTTATGTACAACATGCCTATAATCATGTCATGCATTCTTCTACTAAAAAAACTCCTTTTGAAGTATGTGTGGGGTACTTGCCTAAATCACCTATGGAATTTGTTTTTAGAGAAGAAAGTAAAGAATATGGACATGATGATACAAATAAAGCTCAAATGCTCATTCAAAAGATTCAACAGGTACATCAAGTAGTACAAGAATAGTTGGAGAAAAGTCAATCCAAGTACAAGGCGAGGAATGAAAAACATTGGGTTGATCATCAATTTGAGGTCGATGATCAAGTATGGTTACATATCAACAAGGATAGAATGAAAGGGGAAGGGGAAAAGCTAAGGCCAATTTAATATGGTCCATGCAAGATATTGGAAAAGATTGGTACTTATGCCTTTTGTTTAGATCTACCAGCCTACATGAAAAATGTATTCAGTGGTAAATGTTGAGAATTTGAAGCTTTATGAGCCTCCTATGATTATTGATGAAGATGAAAGTATTCAAGTTCCAACAGTTGATGAATTTTCTCCAAAATATTTGGACGAGCTATGAGAAGATGCTATTCTTGATAGAATAATTAGGACTTTACAACGAGGTGATGTGGAATATCTTTGAGTTGGTATTAAAGGGGTAAAACCAAGTAAAGAAAAATGGATGGAGATCAGAAGGGTGAGGGAGCTCTATCCTCATTTAGTTTCTAAGTAATAAAAAACTTTTGGTAGTCCAAAAGGCTTCCAATGGGGAGGAATGATCCAGGAGGATCCATGAATGCTCAAAGAGGCCCAAGATGATATGGAACGTCCACAGATGTCCCTAAAGGTTCATAAATGCTCAATTTTTAATCATCCAAATTGCTCTAAAAATTCCATCAATGCATAGAGCTTGACAATAGCTTTCCAATGACATAAAAATCACCTCAAACTAAGTTCGTATGCAAAAGATATGGTCGATCAAAGTCAAATTCAACTAGGTCAAAGGTCAAATTCAAAGGGGTCAAGGTGACATGTGTTACCACTGCAAGGGTGACATGTGGCATGACCATATAACTGTACGGTGATGACATGGCCACACCCCAAGGTGCCACATGGCATAATCGTTTGTTGATTGGGCAGGTGATAAGGTATGTCGTATAGTGACATGGCCATATAGGTAGATCAATCGTGTGATGACACATGACACATATAAGCCAATGAGAGGCTTCCCCATGGCATCCTCCCATTGTCCAATTATGGATAGTATTTTTCAAAAGTATGGGCATTGACGGGGGTCGAACCTGTGACCTCCCATAACCTTACCCATCATCCATTACCATTGCGCGACACACATGAGACTTAAAAAGTATATGGCATTATTTTTATTTAAGGTTGAAGTATGGTATAGTTGGACAGAAATAGGACTAAGGGCGTATCCCTCGACCCATATTCCATGGTTATATGTTATGCAATGTGACCGCCAAATGTTCATGCTATATTCATGAGAGGTTTGAACTATATACCAACGTATAACCTAAAGTTCGGGTGGTTTCCAACCGATATGATATATATGTATATTCTATAACAAAAAAACACCGATGGGGGAAGGTCCGCGGGATTGAACTCGTGACATTTCCCCCATAACCCAACATTTTAACCATTAGACCATACCTTGTGGTTTGTTACAACAAACCAACAACTTTGTAATTAATGTTGTGCCATGGAATTCATGTAGCAGGTCAGGGCCTCCACCCTATTTAATGGGCATGTAGCCCAAGAAGAATGACACACTAATTAATATGCAAAGTACAGTCTCAAAGTTCATGCCAAGGGAAATAGGGATTTTAGGTTACACCGTAAAGCGTGTTGATAGGTCCGTTGACAGAATTTTAAGAACTTCATATTCATTGTTCACGATTTTTCATAAGGAATCCAATGGTGCACTCTGTTTTTTAGTTTGAGAAACACAGAAAAAGGTCATTGTAAAACACAAGCATTTGAGCATTAATAAAGAGGTCTCTATTGGAAGAGGACCTGGAGATGTATTCCAAATTCGGTGAACTCCATTATCAAACTTGTGTATGTGGTATTATCATTGTTGTTCATTTTGTGCTCAGTTATTTATAAGTTTTTTATCATAAAAGTGTATTTGGTTAGATAAGTATTTCACATGTAAATTGCAAGAAATCAAGCGATCTTTATTTATTTCGAATATCAGGTAGATTCTTATATGTGTTTTAAAACTAATCAACATCTAAGGATTTTTCGGATCACCCACATAGGCAATGGGAACTTATTTAACTTCAAGAGACAATTTGAGTTGGGAAATATGCATGGGCATACTGTGGGTCTTAAGGTCTTCCTGAATGGGCCTTGTACAACAATGGAATTACTAATGTAGCAATGGGACTTTGAATATGATAACACTCGTATTCAATTTATTTCTAAAGAAATTCTTTAGTTGTCATGTATTGTTTCTGCAACTCTATGGAATCTCCTAATGTTTTAGGTAAGAAGTTGGAACAATTTTGCAGCAAGTTTCATTGGAAATTTATCTTTAGTCATGGATCCCCTAAGAATTATTCATTACATGGTAATTCCCATTACATGAAAGTTTTTCTTTGAAAACCACTCGTTCATGGATTGACCTTCAAGATCCTTCTTTGACCTACAAAAAAAACTAGCATTTTTCCTATCACACGAGGTGAGATTATGGAGGAAAAGAGCTATGAGGACTTTGTTCCTCCACTAAAACATAAAAAAAAATTCAAGTAATAAATATTAAATATACCTCTTAAAGGATTCATTAAAAATTTCATTGTTACCCACTTAGGAGTGGTGGCTAGCCTAGACTACCCAACACTAATTCAATGATAAATTCTTCGTATGATATCTGATTGGAGTGCTTCCAAATCCATATTGAAGTATATTCATAGGTGTTTCTATAGTATAAACATGTTTTAAAATTTCCTTGAAATAAGATGTCAAACATGATGATAAACAATATGGCCATTTAGGATATGTAGTTAGTACTTAGGGCATAACTTTTTTGTACGATATGGAAACGACCTGATTCTAGTTGCATTGTAAACTAGATTCATAGGATAATATTCCATATATATATATCCATTTGGTCTTCCAGAAGTGGATTTTCCCAACTCTGTTCTAGGTAAGGTCATTGCTACAAGAATTCGATAATCAAGTTGTTTCTCTGAAATAATGACCTAGTCATGTCAGATGGTTTGATAAGACTATAGTTTTTAATTTAAAGAATCCTTGTGCCTAATATTACAAATACTCAATTACCAATTCTTCTGGTATGGCCTACAAATTACAAGAACTGTAGTTTCAAAAAAGACTTAAAATTATGAGAATTGGCATGCTTAAAATTACGAGAACTATAGTTTCAAAGATATGGGAGGTGTTCCAAATTTCTTGAGTTGAATAATGTATCACATACCTAAAAACTGTTTTCCACTCTTCTTGATGGGGCTTCATGAGACATCACTTGAAAAATTTGGGAACTTTTTTATCTTCATAAAAACATCAAATGATATAACTAATCTATGGCACGATCCTTGTGGAATGGTTATCATTATTTATTACCTCTACTTTGGATGAACTCCTCGAATCATAATCCCTTTATTTTGAACCATGAGACAACACATTATGATCTCCCAAATGAAATTGACTTGTAGTTTCAATGGATATGACTTAGAAACAAGGGACAATCATCTTTTGAGACAACAAGTCCCGAATGGTTAAGTCTTTTTTAAACTGGACTTGGAACAATGGAAAGTCGATCCTTCAATTCTAATGATACCTACAACTCATGTAACCCTACCATAATGGATCATGGAGTTCTTGGAATGAGAATGGAATATATGGAGTAATAGATGAAATATAAAAAAATTTAATGGTATGTCAACTCTAAGTTTATTTTTTCTATTGAGTTGCAACCCAATTCCTTGTAGAATTCACAACTTTTGAGGAATGAACTAAAGGAGGTCAATCGTTAATTTTGGTTGCTACATGAGTATGCTGCAAAGGTAAACCTTGGATTAAAAACTTTGAAAATGGGTAAGCCTTTCTTGGGCTAGACTTAGAACAACCAAGCTATTAATGATGATAATAAGGTGGTATTCAAGTAGAAATCACAACCTGTAAAACCTAATCAGAGTGAACTGTGAAATCATTTCAAAATGATATCCAAGATGTAAGGTATAAAAGCAACATGTAAATGGTATGGGTAACTTGATGACTGAAGGACATGTTCATACTATAGAATTATTTTATCATTTGCAAAGCAAGTCACAAGTTCTAAAAGACCATCATCCACATTTTTATGTAATGGATCAAAGGAGGTAAATCACATATGGACTTGGGATGATACTTGGAATAGATATAGAGTATACGCTACCAGAGAAACAATGATGAACCTCTTGATGATTTTGAAATGTAGAGCATAAACATTGGAAATAACTAGATCCTCTTTATCCTATCAAATGTCAGATTTCAAAATAGTCCTAATGTTGATTTTACACATCAGTGTTGTCCAACCTGGAAGACTCATAAGTGTCATCCTTGTGAGAAATGTTTTGTTTGCAAAAATTAAACCAATAGGCTCCATATCACATCCATCATATGAGAAGCTTAAAAATATAACAATAAGTGTAGTGTATCATCTTAACCTCACAATCTTCACAATAAATGCTCTCATGTGTGAATAAAAAACACACCAAACAATTGCTCAAAGAGAGTTGTTTTTTGCTTTTGAATTTGACTAGAGTGAGAAAACCTCTTCGTGAAGGAGAAAAAGAATCGAAAGGATGGTGGATATTGATCAACCTAGATATTAAAGTAATCATTATATGTCCCAATTTGAGAATTTGGTGAGTGTCTAAAGGATGTTCTAAAGGTCAAACTCTCATAGTACTGATTATTTGGCCCAAAACATATCATAATTCTCTCAAAAGTGCCTTAAGTACCAATACATTATAATATTTCAACCAATAATACTTTTTAGACCAAAGA
>WSFP011563269.1:0-10971 GCA_009831015.1 Picea engelmannii
ATATATATATATATATATATATAATCATAAATTATATATATTTATGTATATTACACAATAAATAAATAAATAAACTAAACAACAAGATATTAAATAAAATGATCAAATTGAACCCCCGGATGGGGTGCTAGTGTGGTACACTTGGTGCGAGGAGGAGGAACGGATCGGCCAATGAGGCATGGAGCCATGTGATGAGCTCGTGCCATCACCCGCCACCTTGAGCCTGCATTAAATCGTCATTACGACGTCGCAGCGACTTAATTATGCAGCTTCCCTCTCCTTTCACGATTCATTTCATGGCTTGGTTGCTTGGGTCTGCCTCACGTCTCCGCTCGCGATCCGACTGGCTCCCCCCTCTGCTGCCATGCCTGATTTAACCCGAACCTTCATGACAATTGCAGCCCCTGTTCGACTTCGGGCACTCTACCTCTACCTGTGGCACCTGGTTTCCTTTGGTTGTCACGCGACGAACCTCATGTCGCGCCCAAGGGGGCAGCTGCAAAGAGGCTCTCCATGGAAACCCCTTCGGCCTTCTGTCTCGCCCCCTGATTCGCCTTCCACTTTCTCCTCCCCATCCCTCCAACGCGAGCCATTTCTTCCTACCTCCCTCGCTCCACCCATTTCGCGGTTTGACTGCTTAGTTATCATCCCCAAGCTACCATGTTCCTCTTCGCGACACCTTCTTGTCCCCCCAACAGTCAAGCCTCCCCTTGCACCAGTTCTTGATTCCTCAAGGAAGACCGCGGAAGAGCCACCTCCTCCTCGCAAGCCTCAGAACACCGAGAACCAGTCCTCTGACTCTTTCTTCGACACGCAGCTAAGAGAAAGCCTCGCTATTCTCTTCGGTTTGGTCTTCGAACTCCGTCAAGGAGTGGATGACCTTCAATTCCGTCTGCAATCCACGGATGGAAAAGTCGTGGTCCTTCTTCAACTCATTTCCTCCCTTCAAGAGGCTTTCCCCTCAGACCCGACAGGTGCGGCTTCAACAGAGGAACCCTGTGTAGCGACCATTGAAGGAAACACCCAGACGCAGCGATCCACAGGGAATGGGATGAAGCAAGCCAAGCATGAGGACATGGTCGTGGAGGTGGACACAGCACAGCGTGCGCTGTAGGATACCTCGCTAGATGCCGACAAATCCGAGAGAAGCATGGAAGTTGGAATGCAGTGGGCAAATCAAGTGACATACGTCGAGGAGAAACCTTGGTCCGAGGCCCTCCACGCCACCTGGCCAGGTTATTTTCCAAATGTCTAAGCCCATAGGGGCACTTCAAGTTTCAATAATTTTTCTTCTTTTTAGTTGTTGTCCAATCAGTTTGAGACTGTTTCTTTAGACTATTACACTACCTATGCTTGACTCCCCTGCTGGCTGGACTGGTTTCCCCTCTGTTGGAGCAGTCCAGTAACTACAGTACGGCTATTTTCTATATTTTGTACCTCTATTTTGGTCTTGGAAGGACTTTTATATATAATACTTCTAACTTTTAATTAAAAAAAAATGCAAGAGAAAATTGTCAATTATTTTATATAACAATATTTCATAGTTGAGATACAATATAAAATAAGCAATCCTCTAAGTTAATTCTACATCCACATGAAAAAGATCATGCCCAATCCTCCGAGTTAACGGGAACCATTTGAGCTTGATTCTTCTAATCTTGCTTAAATAGAAAAGAAGTATTATCATGTTATTGATTATTTTATATTATATCTTAGCTATGAATTACGATTACGGACCTAACTCCAACAGAAGCATGAGAATCGAACTCTTGACCTCTCCACGGGGAAGAACTATCACGACGGCTCAGAACCATTTGAGATTGATTCTTCTATTCTTGATTAAATAGAAAAGAAGTATTATCATGTTATTGCTTATTTTATATTGTATCTCAACTATTAAGTATATATATTAATGTCTATATGAAGTGATAGGGAGGCTCTCGGTCTATCACTGTGATAGAGGAATCGAGAGTCCCATTACTTCTATTAATGTATTTGAATGATGCTGTCGGTTGCCATTACAACAGAACTGAAACTTCCTGGATCTGCAAAAGGCTGTCTTTGTAAGTCTTGAATGTATTTCTCAGTTTTGATCCTCCCGGATCCGTTGTCTTTGCCGAATATAGACTTGTATAGGTCCATATTGCAAGTGCACGATGCTCATAGCTCGTTGTTGCATATATATGTAAAAGAATTTATACACTATATAAATTCGAGGAATTTTTTTTGGAAAAAAAAAGTATATATATATATATATATATATATATATATATATATATATATATATATATATATATATATTACAATATATTGAAAAAAATGGAAGAAAAAAAATTAAAAATTTTGGTTATGTAAAAGATCCATCAAATATTTTAATAAAGCAATCGTTAAAGAAATAAAAATATATCATAAATTTACAAAATAATATTTAAGGCAAAGAAAACCTAAAACTAAACAACGAGGAAAGAGTTATGGGCTCTGTTTTTTTTTCATATGTTTACGTATAGGCAAGTCAAACCACCAAACTTAGTCGCTCAAGTGATAAACCCTAGGACCGTGATAGCCTTCTCAAATCGTACACCTTGAGCAAGCAAAACAAAACGAGCACAGGTAGGCCGCGCCATGACCATGCAGTCTGCGTCCATGCCCAGGCCTGTGTGATGGAACCACCGCCCAAAGTAGAAAACAGAGAAAAAAAAATCAATGGGTTCTATCGCGTGGACTGTCTGACAGAGTGGAGTGTGAAAGGGAAGAGTCGGTCTGGTAGACATGGTCGTGCTCGAAACTCTTCAAAATCCATACCCACACCTTGTTGTAGAGAAAATCGGACTCAATGGAGGAGAGAATGAGTGAGAACAAGGGAGGATAGGGTTTTGTGTGGCAAATTTTTTTTTAATTGTGGGAATAGCGGGGGGTGTTGATATTACGGTAGTTGCCGGAGGTATTAACCTCTTCATGTAACCTTTGACTAGAATGGAATATTATGGAAGCAAAGGAAACCCTAAACAGATGTGTGAAAACCCTACAAGACAAGTAGGCCTAGCAGAATAAATAATATTAGAATATTATCTTCTAGAAAGACAAGTCAACTCCACAGGATCAAAGATAAACAAAAAATATAATTACCAGAAATTTAGGTCGACCCAGCCAGAAAAGTCACTCCACAGATTAATATAAATAGAGGACATTTTAGCTCATTTGTACACCCAATCAAAGCGCAAGTATTGTGGAGAGATGCAGTTGTGAGGAGGAATAAGGGTGTATGGTCATCTATGTTGATGATTACATCTGCGTGAGACATCCTCCAGAACACAGACCTGAGAGAGAGCACCTAAGATGGGTGTGTGGTTCCTATCTGAAACAGAATTGGAATGTAGTGATAGCCTCCTCCTTATAGAGAGTTGAGAAGAACTACAGATGATTCTCCTGTGTAACGCAGTGAGAAAAGAGATTTGTTGAGTTGGACGTGCATGTGGTTGAGCACAAGGTGAACGTGTGAATTCTCATAGAGATGGGTGCATCGTCATGAGACAGAGATGAAGACGATGTATTAGCCTCCTCTAAGCAGAGGTTTGAGATGATGAACTCCATATGACTCTCATGTGTAATGCAGTGAGAAAGAAGATTTGTTGAGTGGATGTGCCTGTGGATGAGCACAGGTGAACATGATCCTAGTGGTTGAGCACTAGTGAGTGTGGTTCTCTTGTGAGATGCAGTGAGATAGAGATATGGAAATCCCTATGGATGTGCTCCTAGTGGTTGAGCACTAGTGGGTGTATGAGATCCCTTGCTATATTTTTCAAGAGTCAAACTTACATGTAACCATATTTGTAATGTAAAGGGTACAGGTCGACCCCACTTTAATGTAAAAGATAATTAATATCATAATTATTAACTATATTTTGAGTTATTGAGGTCGACCCTATTGTGCCAAAATACACATCATTTGATGTGACAAGTCTTATATAAATAAAGGTGAATCCTCATTGAGGAAACACACTTATCATTGTGTCATTTCGTGATTTCAGAAGTTGTGGTCTGAAATTATGAGAATTACAGCACCCTCTTGTGTGGTAGGTTTTGTGATGGTGTGGGAGGTCTTTCTCTTGAAGAATATAGCAAAGGATTGGTTGGGTTTTCTTCCCTTGTTGAGAAGGGTTTCCCAGGATACTTATTTTGTTCGTGTGCATGGTTATTCTTCTTGTGATCTTGGTTTACTGCAGTAGTTATGGTTCAAGTAAATGTTAAACAAAAAATTTAAAGAGAATGCATGAGCCATAGCTCATTGAAATCCAACAATTTGTTGGTCTTGGTCTCTCTCTAACTGATATTCTTGGTGAAACTCTTGGTGATATTATTGGTAATACTCTTGGTGTTATTCTTGCTAAGTATGGCGCAATTTTGAGAGAGTAGTACAGTTGCAGCTGATGCAATTGTGTATGGTACTTGTTTTGTGGATATGGAAATTCTCTCTCTTGTGCGCTACCCTTGGAGAAGTAGCGCTCTACTTGTCTTGATTTGTTGTTGCAGTTAGTAGCTAGGGTTTATCTATTGGTTCTAGTATGGTTTTCCAGAATAATTATGTCAAAGGTTAAGGTGCTCGGGGGTGGCTGTGTGCCTATGGTTGGGTGACAATAGTGATATTGTATATGGTAAAACGAGCACATCAATTATTTTAACATGTTATGGGACCACACCACCTTTAGGACGTTCTAACCACTGGAAGGTAGCGTGGAAGTTCTTTTTTAAGCTCGTTATAGCACCAGTTGCAGCTGCAGCGACAGCTAGGGTTTCTGATTGTGCAGCTGCAACAAACCCTAACCTAACCTTCTAGGCACTTCAAGTGAGAATTTTGGCATAAGTCCTGGACATTCTAGTGCGCCTTAGCCTAGCGCACCTATTGGTACTCTTATCAAGCAAAAACGTCAAGTTTGAGTTTTTGGTCAAAGTCAAAGGTTGACTGGTCAAATTCAAAGGTTGACTGGTCAAAGTCAAAGGTTGACTAGTCATAGTCAAAGGTTGAATTTTGGTCAAAATTGAATTTATTGTCAAAGGTTGAATTTTGGTCAAAATTGAATTTATTGTCAAAGTTGAAATCTCATAGTTTCTATCCTGTTCTAATATTGATTTTTTTTATTCAGTTTCTAACCTCTTCTTGTCAAGATGGTGTCTAGCCTCATATTAGAAGACAAGTTGAACAATGCTGCAAATTTCAAAGGCATGCACTTGTATATGCTTTTCATGTTATATCATACAACAAAAGCATGAGTGTGTTTTGCAAGGAATGTACAAGAGACCTTGAGCAAGCAATGATCTTGGATTCAGTACATTCAGAGGAACAAGCAATTGAGGCTCCAGGTTCTAGGTTTGATTGATCAAATTGCTAAGATTTACAAATATCAAGTTTGATAGTTGAGTTGTGACAACAATCTTTGAAAGCTTATATTACTACTAGGTATACTTGGTTGCATGTAAGTATTATTGATATAGATGCTTATTACAGTTGTTTGCAAAATGAACTAACATCTCCTCTAGGAGATCTTTCTTGCTCTCGGGTAGGTCACCTTGGTAATTCAATGATCCTTGTTACCATAGATATGTTCTTATGAAAATGTTATTGGAAATACTTTTGCTCTTGTTGTTCTTGTTCTGGGCAAGGCACAGGTGATAGCTTTGAGAAGAAGCTAGAGTGACAGTTTCAATCATGGAGCAGATGACTTCATCAGTGGTGAAGCAGATGGTCTCACCAAGTATCAATTATAAAGGAAGCATGGAAAGCATAAAGAATAGAAGGAAATTGTGATGGAAGAATATCAATCATGAAAAATGATGTATGGGAAATTGTACCTAAATGGATTTACAAGATAAAACGTCCAGTGGATAGAAGTATCGATAAATACAAGGCAAGATTTGGGGCTAGAAGGTTCTCCCAAAAGGAGGGAGAAGACTATGATGAAAGCTTGTTCCAGTAACCAGATATACCTCTATTTGAGCCATTATATCTCTTGTAGTATCCATGGGTTGGAGTTTACATCAAATGGATGTAAAGGTTTTTCTTCTCAACAGAGTAATTGAAGAAGAAGCATATGTAAAGCAACCTCAAGGTTTTGAGGTATACCATAAGAGACCCATGAATGCAGATGGAAGGAGACCTTGTATGGATTCAAGCAACTTGGTGCAGAGCCTCTCATGTACAGTAGAAGCATGGTGAAAACTTCCTATGATAGAGGAAGTGTATTGAAATGGTTCTTCAGAAGTTCGGGATGATGGATTAAAAATCCATGACAAAATCCCATGATGACAGATCTGAAGAAGTTGACAAACTCTGATCCAGTAGACTCGTCCCTGTATCGGTAATTGATTAGCTCCTTGATGTATTCGATGAATACTAGGCCATACATTTTCTTTGTTGTGAACATGTTGAGCTAGTTCCAGGTGGAACCTAACCATGAGAATTGAATAATTGCAAAGCATGCCTTGAAATATCTTCATGGACGTTTGAGTTATGATATACAGATGCATGGATTTATCGATTTAGATTGGGAAAGGAATGCAGATAATTGAAGAAGTACTTCTTGGATATGTTTTATGTTTGAGCTTTGCCATGATATCATGGGCTAGCAGGAAACAGAAGTATGGTGCACTCAGCACTGCAGAAGCATACTATATTGCAGCTTGTGATGCTTGTATGGATGCAGTGTGGCTTCGTAAGCTAGTTTCTAGACTGTTTGATTAGGTGTTGGATTTGACCATGATATATTGTGATAACTAGAGTTGTGTAAAGCTCCCAAAGAACACGGTGTTCCATGACAGGTCGAAGCACATTGAGATCAAGTGTTGTTTTCTCTGTGATAAAGTCCAAAGGGGAGAATTAGTTCTCTAGTATATCTCCATTGATGAGTAGATAGCAGATATCTTGGTAAAGCCTTTGTCCAAGATGAAAAGTTTGCGTACTTAAGGGACAAGTTGGACTCGTGGAGATGACTTCCTTATTGGAAAGGGAAGTGATTGATCCCCAGGTTGGGAGGGAGAACTGATATGTTATTGATATATGGACAATCATTTTCCAGTTTGGAAAATGGTCTAGGTTGGGAAGTCACTTTCCAGTTCAGAAAGTGGTCCAAGATTTCTTATGGACGGTCATTTTCCAGTTCATAAAATGGTCCAAAACGGGCAGTCATGGTCCAACAGATTGTTGATGTACCATAGATAGTGATTCCCCTTATGTCCAGTGTGGCGAAATGGTCTAGGATAGTCATTCTACTTAGCATTCACTTTGAGAAGTGGTCAAGCAGAATGGTTCGCCTCTCCAGATAGTCATTCTTTTGAAGTTCACAGTTGTGATCAGTTTCAAAGAATGATTTGATGTAGGAGGTCGATGTAGGACATTCATTTCCATAGGAAATGGTACATATAGTGATTCCCTAGGGAAGACTCATTCTCTCCATGTTGCACTATGATTAGTGCCAAAAGAATGGCCTAGTTAGGTTGAATGGTCCAGGTTCAACAATTAGGGACAGTCATTCCCCAGGGTAGACTCATTCTCTTTAGGTTGCACTGTGAATCGTGTCGGAAGAATGACCAAGTTAGGTTGAATGGTCCAGGTTCATAAATCAGGGACAACTATTCTTCTATGCTCGAGAAGAATAGTCCATACATCCCATGGCTGATGTTTAACTTTCTGAGGGAAGATGTTCTTCCAGATCTCTCAGATGTGAGTGGAAGAATGGCCCAGATGACTCAGTTTATATCATGATATTGTTTATACAGGTTGATATCAGATGATAGGATTTTTGTAGAGATTGTATGTCTCTGAACAGTAGGTGTATTCTATTGTGGTGGATTTGATCCATTGGTAGTGATTGTGTGTCACTAGTTAGTAGCAGTGTGCTACTAGGAGTGATTGTGTACCATTGGATAGTAGTTGTATACTACTATGAATAGACACAGTTGTGTTATATTGGATGGAATTCTAGAAGTTGTATGCTACTATCTGATTTCCATGGAGACTACCACTAGCATTGGAGATGATTTCCAGCTAGATGGGTAGTCAGTTTTTTGATGGAAAGACATTCTCCAAACAAAGAATGGTAGTGGTAGAATGAATTGTCGATGGACAGTCATTCTCCCCGTGGAGAATGGTCCAAGTTGATAGATTGCTAACGTATCATAACTGATATTTTTCCTGAGGCATGGTTATTGGCCTGATCAGGTTGAATAGTCCACCTCCTAAGGACATGAATTCTTGATTAGGGTGATTGGTATGGGACCAATATTTTCTAAGACACATAGGTAGAGATTAATATATATGGTACATATGACATGATTGGAAAAATAGTTTGAGACTGACATTCCTATAGGAATGGTCTCTGTATCCCATAGGGTGGATTTCAACATATGAGAGGACGGACATTGTTCTAGGACGTAGGTCCATATTAGAATAATGATCCTTGTATCCTATTGTGGGGATTTCAGCATCGGTTGGGATAGCTATTCTTCTAGTACATATGTCCGGATTAGAAGAATGGTTCATGTATCACTCTATTGAGTGGGTGACTCATGTGAGACACTCTATTGAGTGTGTTGAGTTCAACACATGACTTATTCAGCATCATTCCTGATTACTCATATGGAGAATGGCCTCGAGAGATGATGCAAATGATGATGTATGTTGATGCCAAGATGTTATCAGACGATATCGATAGTGATGATGGTGCTTGTGAATTGATCTACATGATCATGAGATAGAATGTGTGGCTATGATTATGCTACCGGTGGAATGGTTTGTGTGTTCTCAAGACCATTACCATCAATACCTCCCTAGCTAGGAGGGAGTGTTGATGTTACGGTAGATACGGGAGGTATTAACCTCCACGTGTAACCTTTGACTAGAATGGAATATTTCGGAAGCAAAGGAAACCTTAAACAGATGTGTGAAAACCCTAGAAGACAAGTCGCCCTAGCAGAATAAACAATATTAGAATATTATCTTCCAGAAAGACAAGTCGTCTTTGGAGTAAAAAGATAAACAGAAAATGTAATTACTAGAAATTCAGGTCGACCCGGCCAAAAAATTCATTGGACATATTAATATAAATATAGGACGTTTTAGCTCATTTGTACACCCAGTCAAAGCGCAAGTCTTGTGGAGAGTTGTAGTTGCAGCTGCAAGGAGGAATAAGGGCATATGATCATCTCTTGGTCTTGGTCTCTCTCTAACTGATATTCTTGGTGAAACTCTTGGTGATATTATTGATAATACTCTTGGTCATATTCTTGCTAAGTATGGCACAAGTTTGAGAGAATAGTGCAATTGCAGTTGTATACTACTATGAATAGACACAGTTGTGTTATATTGGATGGCATTCTAAAAGTTGTATGCTACTATCTGATTTCCATGGAGACTACCACTAGCATTGGAGATGATTTCCAACTAGATGGATAGTCAGTTTTTTGATGGAAAGACATTCTCCAAACAAAGAATGGTAGTGGTAGAATCAATTGTCGATGGACAGTCATTCTCCCCGTGGAGAATGGTCCAAGTTGATAGATTGCTAACGTATCATAACTGATATTTTTCCTGAGGCATGGTTATTGGCATGATCAGGTTGAATAGTCCACCTCCTAAGGACATGACATCCTGATTAGGGTGATTGATATGGGACCAATATTTTCTAAGACACATAGGTAGAGATTAATATCTATGGTACATATGACACGATTAGAAAAATAGTTTGAGACTGACATTCCTATAGGAATGGTCTCTGTATCCCATAGGGTGGATTTCAACATATGAGAGGACAGACATTGTTCTAGGACGTAGGTCCATATTAGAAGAATGATCCTTGTATCCCATTGTGGGGATTTCAGCATCTGTTGGGATAGCTATTCTTCTAGTACATATGTCCGGATTAGAAGAATGGTTCCTGTATCACTCTATTGAGTGGGTGACTCATGTGAGACACTCTATTGAGTGTGTTGAGTTCAACACATGACTTATTCAGCATCATTCCTGATTACTCATATAGAGAATGGCCTCGAGAGATGATGCAAATGATGATGTATGTTGATGCCAAGATGCTATCAGACGATATCGATAGTGATGATGATGCTTGTGAATTGATCTACATGATCATGAGATAGAATGTGTGGCTATGATTATGCTATCGGTGGAATGGTTTGTGTGTTCTCAAGACCATTACCATCAATACCTCCCTAGCTAGGAGGGAGTGTTGATGTTGCGGTAGATACGGGAGGTATTAACCTCCACGTGTAACCTTTGACTAGAATGGAATATTTTGGAAGCAAAGGAAACCTTAAACAGATGTGTGAAAACCCTAGAAGAAAAGTCACCCTAGCAAAATAAACAATATTAGAATATTATCTTCCAGAAAGACAAGTCGTCTCCGGAGTAAAAAGATAAACAGAAAATGTAATTACCAGAAATTCAGGTCGACCCAGCCAAAAAATTCATTGGACATATTAATATAAATATAGGACGTTTTAGCTCATTTGTACACCCAGTCAGAGCGCAAGTCTTGTGGAGAGTTGTAGTTGCAGCTGCAAGGAGGAATAAGGGCATATGGTCATCTCTTAGTCTTGGTCTCTCTCTAACTGATATTCTTGGTGAAACTCTTGGTGATATTATTGGTAATACTCTTGGTGATATTCTTGCTAAGTATGGCATAAGTTTGAGAGAGTAGTGCAATTGCAGTTGTTGCAGTTGTGTATGGTACTTGTTCTGTGGATATGGAGATTATCTCTCTTGTGCACTACCCTTAGAAAAGTAGTACTCTACTTGTCTTGATTTGTTGTTGTGGTTATCATATAGGGTTTATCCGTTGGTTCTAGTATGGTTTTCCGGAATAATTTTTTGAAAGATTAAGGTGCTCGAGGGTGGTTGCATGCCTATGATTGGATGACAATAGTGATATTGTCTATGGTAAAATGAACACATCAATTATTTAATGG
>WSFP011563276.1:0-10971 GCA_009831015.1 Picea engelmannii
GAGCATTCAGTTTGGGGGTTTTGCTGTACAAACCCTTGTGAGCAACTCAGTGGTGAAATATCCACTCACCTTGTTCCGCATCTTGGTCTCAGGGATGAAAGACTCCTCCACACCATTCTAGTCTCAGCCCATCTCCATCTAGCACTTCAGAAGGTAGCAGGTCGTACGGTTCTTGTGTTTCCAGCAAGGGTGCACCATCATCTAGACGGAGGTTCGATCCAGCTTATCCTGAGGGCCTAGGGCCATTCCGACAGTTGGTTTTTGTTTGCAGGGGCAGGACCATCAGTTTGAGGGATTTTCTGGAGGGTTATCATCATTCTACATTTATCTGCAGATTGGGACGTCTTGGAGCCATAGGGGACGTCCTGTGATTCAGTAAAAATCAGATCTAGGGAGATCTGCTTGAGATTTGAGTCCGAAACTTCTCCCATGGGATTCTCATATCCTGATCTATATTCTTGGAGAGTTTCAGAGCATTTGGAGGCCTCCTTCATCAGGGCCGAACCAGCTAGGGTTTCAGTCATCCAGTGGGGCGCACCATTCAGTGGAGGAATTCAGATCTACGGGGTTTGAGCGTGGATTTGGGAATTTGGACATCTGGGTTGTCCTTACAGTTGCTCGATCTATCATTTGGTGTATTTCTTAGGGTGATTGGACACTTTTGGTAGTAGGGCTTCAGCATTCTAGCAGGACATGGCACTTTCTAGCTTGGAGGTTGAGCATTAGTACGGCTCAGATCTGCTTGATTGACTCTTCATTGTATATCCAGCCTTTGGAGGCTTATTTTGTATTGTCGGGAGCATTTTGTAGCAGCTCATATTTATTGTTTGTACGGCCATCCTAGGTTTATGCCAGATCGTCCATCTATTGTATTGATCTTACATTGCTCATAATAAAAAGGTTAGATCTTTGCTTGTGCTTCTACATCTTGAATATATTGTGATCTCCATGTGTTGATGGATATTGTATGCACTTAATAACTCAATAAATTAGTAGTAGTTAGGATTCCAAGAAAGAATTTGGCTTGGGATCATTACAGTGGTATCAGAGCCTCGATCCTCCAAACCTGTGGAGAGATCGGTGCATGCAGAAGTACAAGGGAATTGTTATGGGTCGGAGGAAGAAAAACAGCAGTGAAACAGAGACAAAAATGGAAGGGTCAAGAGACGACCATGAGCCTCAGGGCTTGGCTCTCTTAGTAGCCGAATTTGGTAAGTTCCAGCAAAACATGAACCGCATAGAAAGCACATTGGTCCGGCAGTTGGATGAGTATCAGGAAACCAACAGAAGGGGACAGGTCGAAATCTCTGAAACCTTGAAGAAAGTTCATGAGAATCTACAGAAAATGAACGAGAACCAATCTAGGATAACTGACCTTCTGATGCAAGTAACCCATCGAGGAAAAGATCCTGATACATATGGGAATAAGGAGGCTGGAGGGTCCGGTGGAACCCATGAGGAAGTCAGATATAACCCGGAGAAAGCATCGGGATCCGAAGGAAGTCTTGGAGGTGGCACGTTCCATGGGCAGATGGGTAGCAGGACAAATCATAGGCCATACGTGCCAGTGTTCACAGATGAACCGCTAGGCCAACACTCAGGTAGCAGAGCTAACCCAATACCATACATGCCCACATTCACAGATGAGCAAGGGCAGCATAAACATGTTGAATATTTTGTGGAACAATTAGCCAGGAGTACTAGGGAATACTACAGCTTGGATATGAAAGTTCAAAGACAAATGTCCCTAGACCAGTATTGTCAACTCAGGTTCAGAAACCAGCCTAGAATGAACCACAGGGGTGGCTTTGAGTTTGAGCGAAGGGCAAGGAAGATAGAGATTGCATACTTTGATGGTATGGCTAAGATGACAGCACAAGCATGGGTGTAGAAGCTAGATACTTACCTGCAGCTTAACCCCATGAGAGAGATGGAGGCCATCAAGTTTGCCACTATGTACTTGTATGGCAAGGCCCATGACTGGTGGTACCATGGGCTCACCACACTCAGCCACAACCAGATTGTATCCTATACAGAATTCACTCAGAGGCTCATTGATAGATTTGATCTAGGAGATTCTGAGTTACATTTATGGGAGCTCACCCAACTCAAGCAAACAGGTACGGTTGAGGCATACATTGATGAGTTCCAGAGGTTGGCAGTGATGGTGCAAGATATGTCCCCAACTAGGCTCATGATTTTTATCGGACTAATCGGTAGGTGCGGACACTAACTGATCTCCCTAGATCCACCTGGACCTAGAACAAAACAGGACAGGACAATACTCTTTCCCTAAGTTTTGACTATTGAATTAACTAGGATGAAGGAACAAATAACATAACTTATTATCGCTTCCTAGGGTATTTGTCGCTTCTGCTTCGCTCCAGCGCTCTCGTGAAGTCCATACCAAGACAACACAAACCAACCAAAGTGAAGATAGCACAATATATTCAACAGTTAACCTATGTGTATGATCAAGGAATTACACAATAAAGTGGAAATAGCTTTATGGGAAAGGGACATGCCACTGTATCATATTAATGGAAAGTAAATATTACAACCTGAGACTTGATGTCGCAAACTTCCTTTCGATGGCTCTTGGCTCTGACACACACACTTGCTAAATCCTTGCATGAAGAAGATCAAATCCTCTTGGTAGACTTGCTAGGGTCTCCAAGCTGTTGTTCAATACTGAGTCCTTCACACGATTCTTTCACCAATTCTCCAATGAATCTTGCTTGACCTTTTCCATGAGAATTCCCTCAATATATAGGAGAGAATGAATTAGTTACTTGGATAAGAATGATCCCAAAATATCAGGGAATCCAGTACTAGGATAACAATTCGAATGCCAACCCATCCTTCTAGAAGATTCCCTTCTAGAAGCATCGAGAATTCATTTTTTTCCTTGCTTTAGGAAGAGTTCTCACCCTAGAAGTTCAACACAGTGCGAACTTCTCGCACCTTGTCTTAAGGCAGCCTGCGAGAATCAGGCATTCTCGCAGGCAAATATACTAGCAGCATGCGAACCTTCTTCAAAAATGAGATTTCTGGAAAGAGAAGAAAGTAACTTTTCTCAGAAGAAAGTTCTTATGAAGAGCCTGATTACATCATCATGATGACCAAAATCATGGGTAACAGAATGCCCCCCAAAGTATGAGGTTGGAACCAATGACAGTTGAAAGACTTTGTAAGCTGCATGTGTGTGTCAGAAACCAGGAGCACACCTAATCGGAAACCTGTGAACAACCAAGCATCTGCAGAATATCATATATACCAATTCTGAGGTAGGCATTCCCATATTCAGATCACAAACTGATGACATTGTAGACGTGGGTCATGGCCACCAATCATACACTGTGGATCCATGCCGTCAAAATATAGCATAGCCACCAGGAATACACTGTGGATCTATGCGAGAAATTTCAAATTGAGACGGCATAGCCATGAGACATACACAGTGGATCTATGTGTCGCAGATAATACATACTCCATCGCAATCTGGACAAAAGAGATTATGTCCAGGGTCTTCAATCTCGTCGCCCAAAGTACGAATCTAACCATGTGATTACATGTGTTGAAGTCGAACATGGCAGAAACCACTTGATTACCGGTCATTGATGAAACCGTTAACAAGTGTGAGGGAAATCACCATTGATGTCAATGACTCCCAAGGTACCCTAGTACAATCCATCGAGTGTGAATGAATGAGTTGAAGTCAAACATCTGATGGAATCTTTCGATCAGGGGTCAATGATGTAAACCCAATGTCGAAAGCGAGGAAACCTACCATTGAGGCATGCAAGTTCCAAGGTACCAATTAATTTCTAAGTCTTCATTCTGGATAATGAGCTGAAGTCAACAGAACAAAACTCATCACAGGAGGGCCTTGATGTATCCCCCATCAATGACATGAAATGAGTAACAGATTTTGAAGGTAAAACAGAGTATGATGTGAATTGGACTGGACACAGGGAAGGCCGACACGGAGAAAATGGATAACTGCAGATGGCTGACTCAATATAGGTTTCTGATGGACTTCTCTTGAACATATGAACGACACGACCAATGATTTGGCAGCATTGACTCAAAGACGACACAGGGAATGACCTTGTAGAAAATCGAATGAGAGACAAATGGATTTCCCAAACTGGCTTCAAATGTGATGAATAGGGGGTGTCATGTTCAAGAGCGACACTTACTGCCAATCAATACGAAGATGAAAACATATCCCTTTCTCAAATTTTCCCCCACCATTTCTGGCGAGTACCTCTTTATTTTTATGCAAGCTTGAGGAGGATAACATATGCTTGTTGATGTAAGCTCATCCTTCGGATGAGTCCCTCGGAGTATGTTTAATGAACGCTAAGAAGGAGTGGTTCGGTCCCATCATGGGTCTAGAAATGTTTGTTTAACGAGTCTAGAGCTAGAAAACTCGAAGGTTTTTCATGATTATAGAGTTTGGAAAAACACTTAAAAGAGAACTCTCTCAGTTCCTTTTTCGTAAAATAGTTTGAAAGAGACCGAAAAAGAGATAAATTATCGCTCACCAGACGCTTACTTCAAATACTTTATCGAGCGTGAAAATAGCAAGATCGCTTGGCTATCTTTTCATGTTTAGAGAGTCTGAAAAGAGCTTAAAGAGGACTCCAGGGGGGTTCCTTTTTCATATAACCTTGTTGAGCCCGAAAAAGTGATAAAAGTATGCTCGATCTCATTCTCATGTATTTACGAGCGCAAGAACGGACAAAGACCACGCTCGAGGTTTTTATATAAAAACCATAAAAAACAATCAAAAACACATGATAACAAAAAAAATCATATCCGTATCCCTATATATGATCATCAAAATCATCATGCTTGCAAAAGGTTCACTCAAAATGACATTAGGGATTAGGGTTTAATATATAAATAAGCATGAAAAAACAAATTACATAGTAAAAGTAAATAAAAAGGAGTAGATACTCTTTTTACCACATCATTTTTACCTTTCCACTATTTGAGCTCCAAAAAACCCCTCTTTTACCCTCAGAGTTCGGCGTCAGATTGCGGGAGCTACGAGAGACCATTTAGAGAGTCGTCTGTGACAGTAAGGTAGGCTCTTGGTCCTTAACATTTTAATGGTTTAAATTTCCAAGTTCATTGGTTAAAAAGTCAGTTTTTATTTGATTTTCCAAGCCCTACATGCGCGCTTCCATTCTCGCAGGCAGGCTTCACGGGACCTGCGAGAATGAGGCATTCTCGCAGGTGAGCCTAAGACCACCTGCGAGGTTCTCGCACTGTGCACACAGGGCACCTGCAAGAACCACAAAGCTCAAAAAAGTTTTTTTTAATTTAGCCAATGAAAAAGAATGAACTCATGAAAAAAGTTGTTAATCTTCTTGTTGTGTCTCTTATGCAGATAATTGGACAGCAAAATGGTGCTTGAATGGCGTGAAAGGGAATATGAAGAAGACAATGCAATGGCCGAAAATCATCCACCTACTATTGCTGCTTTGAGATATTGTGGACTCCTGAAGTACTTTTGCATCCCGGGCATGAGGGCCTAAGTCAGACTATTAGAGTACCTGGTGTGTATGTGGGACCCTGATCAACAGGTATTTCAGGTGGGGGTCCACACACTGTCCTTAGACATTGAGGACATTTACTGTTTGACCGGATTGTCCCAGTGGGGGTACTATGTGAGCCTGACCTGTAGCAGAGGTGGTGGGCTGCATATGAGTGAGTATTGTCGTTTACATTGCGTTCCCAAGGCTGAGAGAAAGAAAGGAAAAGTAGCGATTTGGGGGGTATGAGATTTGACCCTCCGTACTATCATATTCACCATAGCTCGGATGGCTGGGAGTTATGCTCCTCATATGGCATTACAGAGTTACTTCCAGTATGCTATTGAGTGTACTGAGCCGCGAGTGTTCAACTGGGCAGATGTTGTGCTTCGCAGTATAAAAAGACAACTGACCAAATGCAGACGAGGCAACCTGAAACAATTCAGGTACAGATCTTTGTTGGTGTCCTTCTTCCTGGAGAGGGTCCTATTACTGAGGCTGCAGATTGAGTGGAACATACCGGGTCCCAGGGATCCCAGGATGCTGAGATGGTGTCAGCTTATGGCTCGGCACGTGGCTGGACCAATCATCAAGTATGATGATACTTTCTTTGACTAGCTTCAATCACAGTTGTTGATGGTTGATGACTATGCCTATGCCGGCTTGGATTTCCGAGGAGATCCGGATTTAGCACTGCCAGAGGATGCTCAGTGGGGGGACCTTGGTAAGAAGTACACACATTTTTCTTTTTAAATGTTTTGTGAATTTTTATCATATTCAAATGTTTTTGTTTTATATGCTCATCCAAAAACTGATACAAAATCGTTTATTGATAACACAGATGTTGGATCTTACAGACCTCCTGGCACTTCTCCCATCCATCGGTGAGGAGAAGTAGCGGCAGCACCACAGTATGCTGAGGATTTCAAGTGGTGGAACAGAATCTAGAGGGCATGACTGCAGACATTCCAGATATGACTCTGGAAGAGGTTCCACGACACGATCAACGTCATACTGTAGGAGTATCAACATCCATGAGTCGACTGCTCCGTAGGGTTGCTCGAGCAGTAGTGTGTTACCGTGAACATCATCCATGACGTCACTTTGTAGAAGCTATAGCTTCAGATTTTGACATTTTGGTCTTTGGACGAACGTTTTGTAAAAAACTCTTTTGATCATTATATATACAGACGACTTCTACCGGTTTACCTTATATTGTGCGAATATTGATGTGATTGATTTATAAATGATTCAAATGTTTGTCCAATCCATAATTAGTCAATGCATCTGTTAATGTATTTAGACATCTAGGAATATGTTGATATTCAATATGATCAAAATAACGTCCCAAGAGGCGAATTCGCAAATACACCCGTAACAAAGTAGGACTTCAGATAAAGTAGACATTACTTAATTGTAGTACTACAAGCTGTGAATCAAGTCGCACAACCAAATGATGAATTCTGAGCGAGATAGCATCAACCAATAATTCAATAACGGCGCTATACTCTGCAATGTTGTTGGTCGCACGGCCGAGGCACACACCTCATAAGGAGACAAGTTCATGTGTAGGGGCGTAAATTGCCCACGCAACAGAAGCAAGGTTCTGAGTACTACGGCTAGTGCTATCAGCGAAGCCAATATAGGGTAGCGAAGACTCCGACATCTAGAAATCAAACACAACGTCACATAAGGGAAGAGACCAGATAACGACAAAAGCAAACTATAGTAACACACAAAACGTATGATACAATAAAAATACAAGTACTAGTGCACAAATGATTTTATGCATAGTACTTCTTCAAGTACAACCCATTCCTGGGTTCACTCAAAGGGATACCATTGTAATCTACCAACTCATACGCTCATTTTTCCAAAACTCGTCGAACGATATAAGGACCTCACCACATGGGTTCAAATTTCCCAGCTCCTAACATATCTCGATCTTGTTCATATAGAAGAACAAGATCACCTTCGGAAAAAATTCGAGGCTTGACATGCTTTTCATATTGGGCCTTGACACACTTCTTCTGGGATTCTATTACTAGGGTGGCGTCACGTCGAGTTTCGTCTAATCGCATAAGATACAATAGATGTTCTTCTTCAGCAGAAGTTTTGGGTAGGAGTTCAACAGCTAGCTTTAGAGAGGGTATCTCACATTCTATAGGAAGAATGGCTTCCACACCATAGACTAACCGAAAAGGTGTAAACCCAGTAGCGGACGTGACAGATGTCTGGTACGCCCACAATGCTGAAAACAACACCGTGTGCCAACTTGTTTTATGAATCCCTATCATTCGTCGAAGCATAGTTATGAGAACTTTGTTAATCACTTCGACTTGACCATTGGCTTGTGGATAATAGGGCGTTGAGTTATCATGGTGAAGACCCAACTTTTCAGTAAGTTCAGACATCATAAAATTCCTAAAGTGGCTACCGTGATCAGTGACGATAGCTTGGGGAACACCAAAATGATTTATGACGTTATTAAAAAGAAACAATGTTGCGGTCTTTCCAGTGTTGTCAAATGTTGGCATCGCCTCGGCCCATTTTGTAAAGTAATCAATGGCTACAATGATGTAACCATGCCCCTCTATTGAGTGAGGATGACATGTCATGAAATCGATGCCCCATTTCTCAAAGGGACCAACTGAGACCACAGGATGAAGAGGAGCAGGATGTGACCGGATTTTCTGATTATAGGTCTGGCAGGCATGGCATTTCTGAACGGCAATAATGCAGTCGTTAAACAAAGAAGGCCAAAAATACCCTGCACGTAGGATCTTCTGGGCAGTAGCATACCGAGACATATGACCCCCACATGCTCTAGAATGGCAGTCATTCAGAGCTTTCTCGGCTTCGTCAAATGTTAAACAATGTCGAAAAATAGAGTCAATCCCCCGCCGATAAAGAGTATCCCTGAGGATAATGTATTGACAAGCTTGATAGCGTATTCGACGTCATTCAGGACTGGACAAAGTAGGCCAGAAAGTTTGGGTTTGGAGATATATAATGATATACCCATACCAAATATCATCAGTGCTAATAAGGAAAAGAGATTCATCGGGTAATGAATCAACTGCTACATTTTTCGTTGCAGAGTGGGGAAAATCGCATATCAACTCGGCAAAAACTAAGGATTTCTTGGACTTGGCACGGTCGAATTCCAAGTCAAACTCCTGGATTATCACAATCCATTTGGAGTATTTTCCCCCTAGCAATTGACGTGTCAAAATATGTTGCATAGGGTTGCAATGAGAAAGCACTGTAGTCTTGCGTGAGAGGATATAGTGCCGGAAGCGTTGGACGGCTTGAACGGCAGCCAAGGCCAGTTTTTCGACATGTTGATACTTGATTTCAGTCGACGTGAGACTTCAACTCAAGTAATAAATAACATGTTCAGCGTGCGCATCATCCTCTTGGACGAGAACCATGCCAATAGTGTAATCTGAGGCAGCAAGGTAAAGGAAATAATCACGACTGTAATCGGGGGGGAAGAGAAGCGGAGCTCGCGTCAGGGACAACTTCAAATCTTAAAAAGCATTGTTGGCAATGGTATCCCAGACGAACTCTGAATCTTTCTTTAATAGCCGCGTAAATCCACGAGTAATCTCGGCATAGTTTGGGATAAAACGATGAAGAAAGTTTTCTTTCCCCTGCAAACTTTGCAACTGGCGAAGCGTAGAAGGAGAGATATTAAGAATCGCCTCAACCTTCAAAGGATCCACCCGTATCCCTTGACGCGAAACGATAAAACCTAGAAGACGGTCGGATTCGACACAGAAGACACACTTATGAGGATTTAAACTGATCTGGTAGAACCGACAGCGAACGAAAATGGCCAGGAGGTGGGTTGGGTGATCGATTCTATGCTTAGAATGAGCGGGTAAATCGTCCAAATAGGGTTGAACGATATGCTTGATATCATGAAAAGCATAAGGCATAGCGCATTGAAAAGTGGTGCCAGCGTTCTTAAGACCGAAAGGAAGTTTCCGATAGGCGAAAGTACCCCAAGGACAAATAAAAGCAGTCTTATGTTGATCCTCGGGAGCAATGTTAATTTGATTTTAGCCAGAGAAACCATCCATGAGAGAGAAGATTTCACTTCCGGCGCAGTCGTCGACAATCTGGTCGACGAAAGGGGTAGGAAAGTTGTCTTTGGGACAAGCTTTATTGATATCCCTATAATCAACGCATACACGAATGGTGCCTTCTTTCTTGTCAATCGGGACAAGATTGGAAACCCAGTCGGTGAGAGCCACCGGATAAATAAAGCCATCTTTTAGAAGTTTCTCAACTTCAAGCTTTATAACAGCCGCTTTACGAGGGTGAACCAGACGAAGGCGTTGCCTGACGGGTTTAGCATCACGATAAGCCTTAATCTCATGAATTACAATTTTAGGGTCGATACCCGGAATTTCTTCGTAGCTCCAAGCGAATACGTCACAAAACTCTTTGAACAGGGATGTATAGGTGACTATTTTGTCAGGGGAACACGAAGCTCCAATATGGACATTTTTTACGATTCCAGGTTTAATGGATATGTCAATGGGAATCGTGGGCGAGATATTACTTAAGTTCCCTTTAGCAAACACATCGTGCGTAGTCTCGGGAATGGTCAAAATGACAACAACGGTTGACAGGGTCGAAATCCGTTGGTAGTTCTCAATAGTGTGTTGCTCCAAAAAGAGGATAGAACGATGATTCCCATCATCCCAAGGGGTGTCCTCCATGACAGACATGATCATCTCGTCAGTGGGAAAAATAACACGAAAAAAGATCAGGAGACAACTCCTCAAGAGAGGGGGTAGAAGGTGTTGTTGATTGAATGGTCTGATAGGCAGACTCAACCGGACTTAACGGCATTTCGTCGCCGAAACGAATATGATCTCCAGGGTCAGGGACTATCCAAGGGTCATGAGACGCAGGAAGTTCGTGAGGCAAAGTGGAGATCATTTTGATGGAAGCAACAGACGAACGTGGAACATCGGGCAGTGGAATGGGGAAAGTACCCATTAACGAGGAATCCTTTAGAAGGCCTACACCGACATTCTCATAACCCGGCGGGGTTTTAGCAATAAACGGTACGTTGCCAGTACGGGTATCAGAATTGAAGAAGGTAAGTTGGTCAACGGTAACAAACTTTCCTTGATGAGGGAAACGTACTACATGGAAAAGTTTCGACACAATGGCACGCATGGAATCGATCCAGCTGCGGGCCAAGCAGAAGATTATAATCGAGGGGAGCGTCAAAAACTTCCACTTCAACTTGGACCGTCTTACCTTCTAACGTGATGGGCAACGAAGGAAGAACACCGTAGGGCTTAAAACCAGAGCCATTGAAGGCTTTAAGAGTGTTTTGTGATTCATTCAAAGAAGGAGAGCCAATGGCTTTCCAGCAAGCAAGAGACATGACACACGTCGA
>ML909467.1:0-10970 GCA_009831015.1 Picea engelmannii
TTTCATCCATCTTATTTTCCATGTCATTCTTATTTTCATCCATTTTATTTTCTATTTTATCTTCCAATTCTCTTTTAAGGTATTCCTGAGAATCTCTTAAATACACTTGTTTCAACATACTAACACTCATTTCATCAACTTGGTTCTTTATTTGGGCTAGACTGTTTTCAAAGTTTTCATTTTATTCAAAAGTCATGTTTGAGTTTTTATGAGGAGTACCAGTATTATTTATTGTAGAACCCTTTTCCATGTGAAAAAATAATAATTCTCCTCTTTTTCCTCTTTATCACAAATTTTGAATCACCAAAAATAGATCTTCCGATAAAAAGTTATGCCAATTGTAAGTTACATACCTTTCAAACCCTTCATTTGGAGTATGATTGGATGGTTGACCTTTGTCCTGATATATCCCTAAAATTTGAACCCTTCTAAGTCTAAAATTGTGGCTTGTATTAATATAATATGACTTCTTAAACTCCTAAAAATTTCATAGTATGAACCTTCACTGATAAAATGTTATAGAAAAAATATCAAATGTATTGTTTACGACTAATTTCAAGATTAGTAAACAACCCCAACTTCCACGAGATATATATCACAAATTAAAATTATTCAAAAAATATTTATTTTTTAACATATAAATCGATATGTCTCCTCGGGATTCTGAAAATTTCATAGTTGGAAACTTCACAGAACAAAAGTTATAGCTAAAATGCCAAGATGACTCTTTTAAAAATGATTTCAGGATTAGTCACAAGCCTTGTCTTCCATGGACTATATATTCAAAATTATCGAGCACCATAATCTGAAATTTGGATCACCTATACTATGGGATGTCACCTCATTCTTTACAAAATTTCACTATATGAAACCTCCCATAAAAACAATTATATCGAAAATACCAAGATGACTCATTTAAAACTAAATTATGGATGAGTCAAAAACCCTATCTTCCATAGGCTATATCTATGAAATTATAACAAACTAGAAATTGAAAGTTTTACAAGATATGCTTTGATATGTATCCTCATTAACCTTTGAATTTCTCTATCTCACTAGTCCTAGAAAAAAAAATGTTATAGAGAAAATTCCAAGATGACTCGCTTGAAGCAACAAAACCCTAGGATCAATGCTTGAATACCAAATGTTATGATCCAACGCCTTAAAATTGATAAAAATTCAATGGATATTGTCCACTTTGAGGAGGAAACCTCCTTTTACAATATATCCAATTCATAATACAATATGAGATGATATAAAATCAACCTAAGACTAGGTTTCCTTGGTGTGTGTGTGTGTGTGTGTGTGTGTGTGTGTGTGTGTGTGTAGGAGACAAAGGGTACAATTACAATGAAAGGGTACATTGAAGGGTTCTATCCTACATACACATATAACACTAGAAATGTAATAATTAAATATCTAGGGCTTAATAAGGGGTTTTATACATAACATGGGGATATTTCTAGGGCTTAAAAAACTGTAGGAGTTTTTCTTTCTTCAACTCCAATCTCGGGAACAATGAAACTATTACACATGTCACTAGTAGTGCTTCCCATGAGATTATGCAAAGTTACAATCTTAACTCCCTTCAACAACACCATTTCCCCTCGAACCATTCTACATGATTTCTTTTCAAACATTGTTTTTACACTTGCATCGTCCATCTTGCTTACATAAATCAAATTCTTGGCCAATCCTTGGATGTGAAGAACACTAAGGAATGTTATAATCCTACCATCCATGAGATTCAACTTGATTTTTTCTTGTCTTATGTTTTTTTCTATATATTCATCTCCTAGAAAAAAAATCACCCCCATCATACCTTTCATATTCACAAAACCACTCCCTGTGAGGAGTCATATGAAAGGATGCACCTGAGTCAACCAACCATGCCTCGTGATATACATGTGTGATAGAGAAAGCTAAGTACACATCCCCTCCTTTATCCATGGAGGTTTTTGCTTCTGTATAAGAGGCATCATCAAATCCCTTCCCTCTCTCAACACTTTTGGATCTACATAATTTCTTGTAATGCCCTTCTTTTCCACATCTCCAACATACCTTTAAAAATTTTCTGGGAGATTTAGATCTCCCACTTGAGGACTTATTTATATTAGATTCTTGGGAGAATCCTCTTGCAAATATGGCATCTTTGCTCTTAATTTCCATGTTTTTTCGCTTCATATTCTCTGAAAACAAGGATTAGACCACATCATCGAAACTTAAAGTAGTTGCATTACTACCTGTTGATGTTTGGATAACATCAAGAAGACATTCTATTAGATTAATAATTAATAATATAATTATTGATTATTAAATACTATATATAATAAGTAAATGATAATAATAAATAGTTATTCATTATCCAAGGGACGCATCCTTTCATGGATGGTCACCATATGTTCTATATATATGGAACACTCATCATTGTAATAATATATCTATCATATATCATATGAATAAAAACAACATGGTATCAGAGTGGGACCAGGCTTGACTCCCTTGAGGGAGGGCCCATGAAGATAAGAATGGATTATTTCTTCTTCTTATGATTGATTGATGCGATTTCCCTTGTTTTTTCCCATTGTAGGTAGGCATCAAAGATCTGATTTTCTTGGGGATGACAATATAATTCCAGGTCCAATAGCCCTCGTAGGGGTCTCGCTATCCCTCCCGCACCCAACGAAAAAATTGGTCCAGTCATAGTATCTTGTTACTGGGTACGTGCAAGGTTTGTGAACCCAACGGGTTTCCTTTATGAACTTTCAAAGAATTTTAAAAGAGGATCCTTTCAAGGTTTGTATTTTTCAACTCTTCAAAACACATATGCATATCACAGACGATAGATTTGCAAGTCACGACATTTTCATAACATGTGTTTTATGATCCGCGAGGTGTTTGGATGGTAGTGAAGCTTCAACATTTGCACATTGATCAAGAATCGACCCCATGCAATGCATTTTATCGTTAAGTGTTAAAGGCAAGGACATGGTTTTTATTACAAGAGTTCGAAGCCAACCAAAGAGGAACATATTTGTTAACTTCTGTTGCAAAGGGTAGGGGACGAAAAATTCCAGGCTTGGAATCAACACACATGGGACATAGGTGAAATCCCTACCGAAAATGGTAGAATGGATAGAAAAAGGGTGGAGGAATCGAACCCCCAAGCAAATACTTGTGTTTGATCCTTCAAGCAAGTTCCAAATTATGTGAATTCGTTATAAAGAGGCAAAGACTTACATGAGAGAGGAATGGAAATTACGTATTTCCCACGTGAGAGATGGCAATTGAATGGAAGTTACAAGTGAGACATGGGAGTTTGGATTAAGTAGTAGATGGTTTAAGAGGAAAGGGGATGGATTGAAAGACGATATGCAGTGTTTGAAAGAAAAAATCCCCTCTATTCTGGACGTGTTTCATCCTTTTAGATTGAATTTTCTATATGGACTGCACAAAGAGGGGATAAAGGGAATGAAGCTCATAAGGGTTGTGTATGATTCTTTTGAAATCATTATCCTTCTTTCAAAAGATAAAACTCATAAGATAACTCTTGGGTTGAAGGCAAGTGGATATCCCATAGGTCAATCATGCATCTTATGCCAATGGGTCATGTATTGTAGGATGAGATCACAAGGTATAATCCCAAGAATCCTCATTGGTTTAATTAGGATCAGTTTGTGTTGAGATGGAAATGGGTGCATGTTGAAAAAATTCTCTCACATTTGGCGAGATCAACACGAGTATTTGGTGTGGATTGATCAATATGGACATGAGAAGCAGTGACAAACTCTCTTAGTCGATATCACATGAAGGTTGTGTCAATGTGTTGATGATTGAGGAAACATCACGAGACATTATCCCTGGAGGGTCTTGTGTGAAATAGTAGGGGGGAATGTAGACTTCATCCTGACGTGCCTCAAATGGTGAGATGAAGGAACCATGACATTGGTTTCACAAGGAAACCTTGATATGTCTTGTGAGACATTGGTTCCATGAGGGAACCTCAATATGTCTTAGACATTGGTTTCATGAGGAAACCTATATATGTCAAATATGTTCCAGGATGACATTACCTTTCCGAGGGAGACAATTGAGCCTATTGATCAAATTGGTCCCATTGATCCTGTAGTTTCAGTTAATGTTCCCAGAGTTATTGCAATGGTTCAAAAGAGACCTGCATGGAATCGTTAGACTCTGCAGGAGGCAGAAGGACATGAAACTCCTCGTCGTACCTTCTGAGTGAGAAAGATACATAAGATATATTCATGTTATGCTACAACTATGAGCCACATCATTCATTTTGAGCCTTCTTGTTATGAGGAGGAAACTAGTCATCCAATATGGTGAGATGTCATGATGGAGGAGTATCAGTCCATCATGAAGAATGATGTGTGGAATATTGTTTCGAGACCTGAGGAGAAGTCTGTAGTGAATTCCAAATAGATCTATAAGATCAAACACATAGTTGACGAGAGCATCGGGAGGAACAAAATGATATTTGTTGCTAGAGGATTCTCTCAGGTGGAGGGAATAGATTATGAGGATACATTTACTTATGTTTCTTGATACACTTCTATCTAGATGTTTATTTCCTCTGCAACATCCATGGGTTGGAGAGTACGTCAGATGGATGTGAAGACAACCTTTCTCAATGGAGATATTGAGGAAGAAGTATACATCGAGAAACCATATGGTTTCGTGATACATGAGAAGGACTCTCATGTGTGCAAGTTGAAGAAGGCCCTGTATGGACTCAAGTAGGCACTTCGAGCTTGGAATGTGAGGATTGATGGACACCTAATGATTTTGGCCTTCAAAAAAAGTGTTGTCGATCCTAGCCTATACTACAAGAGTGTTAATGGTGAGTCCCTTATTTTGGTCCTCTACGTTGATGATTTATTACTCAGCAGTACAGAGAGCCTTATTGTTGAATGCAAGTATGTGTTGGCCTCTAAGTTTGAGATGAAGGAACTTGGTATGATGCACTACTTCTTGGGACTAGATGTGTGGTAGAGAACCGATGATATCTTCCTGAGTCAGGGGAAGTACACAATTGAGATATTAAAGAAATTTGAGATGTTGAACTGGAAGCCTGTGGCTACACCAATGGTGACGAATCTGAAGAAACTAAGTGTGTCTTCTTCTAATTTTGATGAAATTGATCCGACTATGTACGGACAACTGATTGGATCATTGATGTATCTGGTTAACACCAGACTAGATATTTGTTATGCATTTAGTACACATAGCCAATTTATGATTCAACAGAGACAGACACACTGGATTGTTGCAAAACATGTGTTGAGATACCTATGAGGCACAATTGTACATGGTATGAGATATACTTCCAGTATTTACATGAGATTGCAGGTATATACTAACTCTGATTGGGCAGGGAGCATTGTGGATAAGAAGGGAACCTCCAGGTATTGCTTCGTTTTGGGATCTGTCATGGTTTCTATGAAGTAGTGTGGCTTCGCAAACTCCTTGCATATTTATATGAACATGTGTTGGATTCCACCGTTATTCATTATGGTAACCAAAGTTGTGTGAAGATATCAGAGAATCCAGTGTTTCATGACAAATCAAACCACATTGATATCAAGTACCATTACATTCGATACATGGTGCAGAGGAAGGCAGTATTGGTGCAATAACTTCCTAAAAATGAGTAGGTTGATGATGTTCTTACAAAACTAGGACGAAGTTCGAGTACTTCCGTGATAGAATTGGCGTGGCAAAGAATGCCTCCCTCGGTGAGAGGGAGTGTTGATGTTTGCAACTTATTGAGACATTCTCTATATCATACTCCTCTATGACTGAGTTGAGTTGATCTATGATGACACTTATCCGAGAAGAGATGCATGGGACACTTATCCGAGAAGGGATAAGTGGGTATGTGATTATCTGAGAAGGGATAAGTGAGTTGATCTATAAGGAAACTTATATGAGAAGGGATAGCTAAATGTCCCTTGTGGAGAGCACATGAGAACATGTCGCATGTGGAGATAACATGAGGACATGTCAATGGAGTTGAAATTGACGTCACACACTATGGGGAGTTGACCCTAGTGTTTCTAGAGGGAGTAGCCTCTAGAAGTCCACATGGGAGTGTCATTTGTGACATACATTATCCAGATCGTACTCCTCTGTGAACTGAGTTGAATTGATATGTGAGGACACTTGTCTGAGAAGGGATAAGTGGTACACTTAACCGAGAAGGGATAAGTGTGTTTGGGCTTATAGCCCAACATCCCTTGTGGAGAGAACATGAGGACACGTCCCTTGTGGAGATCACATGAGGACATGTCAAGGGAGTTGACCTTGACGTCACACACTATGGGGAGTTGACCCTAGTGTTTCTAGATGAAGTAGCCTCTAGAAGTCCACATAGGAGTACCATGTGTGACAAACCTTTTTCTACTACAATGGTTGTGTACCACTAATGGAGACTATGTGTCTCTGGATAGTAGCTGTGTACTACTACAGTGGTTGTGTACCATTGGCAGTGATTGTGTGTCACTAGACATTAGTTGTGTGCTAATAGCAGTGGATGTGTACCACTGGATAGTAGTTGTGTACTACTATGGAAAGATACCTCCCTAGCTAAGAGGGAGTGTTGATGTTTCAACATCGGGTGGACCTTCTCCTAGATTGGGCTGCAAGCCAAGGGAGATAGGATACATTTATCACAAAGGTGTACTTGTGGTAAATGGGCCCGAGCATAGTCCTTCCTTGATCATGACAAGTAATACTATGGACTCGAGGTGCTTGAGGTGATTTCCACGTGTCAATTAGCATCAGGCTAACATTCAATCACAGGTGTGTACCTGTGGTGAATGATCCTGGTGTGGTCTTTGTCCTAGTCATGGTGATTTCAAAAAGAATGATAAAGACTCAGGATGTTATATGCTATTACCTGTAGAACCATAGTGAGCCTGATGTTAGAGAGAATCAATTGGCTCAGAGGGAGAGCCGCATAAGGAGTTTCTCCTCGGTTCAGTTGGGAGAGAGACGTCTCCCAAGATTGACAGATAAGTGTCAAGAGTCTACGGTAAAGTTTGTATACTTCAGAGACAAGCTTGCCATGATGCATAATGTCTCCCTCATTGAGAGGGAGTGTTGATGTTTGGACAACATAGAGAAGACATTCTCTTAGATTAATAATTAATAATATAATTATTGAATATTAAATACTATATATAATAAGTAAATGATAATTATAAATAGTTATTGATCATCCAAGGGACGCATCCTTTCATGGATGGTCACCATATGTTCTCTATATATGGAACACTCATCATTGTAATAATATATCGATCATATCTCATATGAAGAAAAACAACACTATCTATGGCCACAACCAAACTATCCCACAAATCTGGTAAAGGGAACAATAAATTTATACACTTACCTTCATCAGAAATCTTAATATAACAAAAAAAATAACTAATTTACTACAATATTGAAGGCGTTCAGATGCTATGTCATCGGGTCTTCATATTTCGTCCTCAGGTTATACAACTTCTTCAACAAGAACAATTTGTTTACCATGGACTTATACTGATACAAAGCCCCTAACTTATTTCATAATGCCTTGGTTGTAGCTTCCCCTGACACATTCAATAATATTGAATCTAAGAGACACAACCAGATTGTTCTCTTCGCCTTCTGATCCAAATTTTCCTAGTATTATGTTGACGTTATTGTACGTGCATTACCTAGATCCACAACGACCTATTGATATTTGTCTACCAACAAATTTTCCATCTTGAGCTTCTAGAACTAAAAAAAATTGTCCATTAAATTTCTCATTCTCTATTTTTGAACCGCTCACAATTTCTTTCCACCATAAGAATCGATACCACAAAGCTCCCTCTGCAACAAGGTTTATCATAGACTCAAGCCAAAATCATAGCCATAAAGGCGTCCCCCGGAAGCCAATAACCGTTATGATACCAAAATTTTGTTTTAAATCTTTTACGGTAATGAAACACACATACAAATTCTTAAAAAATAGAAAATAACACAATTGCAATCACACATATACACAAATATTTACTTGGGAAACCCAAACTGGGAAAACCAACAACCTGTTTAGAGTCACACCTCTAAATTTTATTCATCATTTTCCAACTTCATTGTTTACAATATATAATATAGAGGATCCCGCGACATGCAAAAAACCCTAATCCGTTGACCAGGATTAGTCTACAACCCTAATTCCTTAATTGGAATTAGAAAACCATGGACTAAGACACAAATTCGCCCATGCAACCAAAAGTGAAAAACCATGTGTTGAAAACCGCTAAAAGTGGACAAAAAAACCACCTAAAAAATGTTTTAAGGGTTGTCCCTGGTGCAATGAAGTGGGTTGGGTTGTTCATGCAAAGAATATAACACACAACCAACAATATTTAAGATTTATGATTATTCATTTGGGTTTTTGTTGTGAATTTATTAACTAGGTGGAAGGGTGGTACTATTTCGTTTCCTTTTCATTACTCATTAATGGATATGCCACTTCTTTCTTTTATCCATCCAAAGGACCGAGGCAGGGTTACCTCCTCTCTCCTCTTCTTTTTCTAATGATATTTGAAGGTTTAAGAAAATGCTTGATCCATGAGAAATTCAATGGAGAATTCAAGGGGGTCACAACCTATCCCTTACACACCTCCTATTTTTCAGTGATGTACTACTATTTGGATATGGATCTATGAGGGATTCAATGGCTATACATAAATTTCTAGAATTGTACTATAAGGCTATTGGGATGGAGGAAAATGAATCAAAGTCTTCCATTATGTTTAGCATAATTCCAATATGGAAATATTACCTTTCCAAGAAGAATATTTTCTTATGGGTATCAAATATTTGGGTTTCCATTTGAAGAAAAAATAGTATCGTCTTAGGGATTGGTTGTGGTTATATAGAAATATTGAAACTATAATTTATTTTTAGTATACTAGATGGTTTTCTTTTGGTTTGGGGGGGGGTTAACAATTGTAAGGTTGCTTTAGGGGTAACCCATGTGTATTGGCAATCCCTAACATACATCCTTATAGGGGGTTCTACATAAAAGGTGAAATATATTTGGTTTTCTTTGGATAGGTAAAAACAAGAAGCCAACTAAGATTTTGTAGAAATTGATGAATGGAGAAAGTTTATGGAAAGAGTTGATTACTCATAAGTATATTTGGCCATTAACTATGGAAGAGTGGATAAGAAATCAAAATAAGAGAAGTTAAAATGCTTCCATTATATGGAAATCCCAAGTACTTGCTTTTCCCCTTGTGGGTAATATGGTTTGCATGGAAAGTTCAAAATCGTGCTCATATACATCTTTCTATTAACCCATGGATTAGTAATGGAGAAAATTACTTGATGTTATAAGGTCTACTCTCCAGTTTAAGGAACGACAACATGACAAATTTTTATTATGCATGGGTGTTGCATGATGTAAATTTATGGGGACAGGGTGGAAAAGGGTAGGGGACATAGGTCTGTTTGGTTATGATGTTGAGGAGTGAGAATATTTGTTCATATGTTGACATCCAATTTCATCATACTCAAGGAGGATGAGGATTGGTTGGTTTGGTAAAAAAAACCTACTAAGTGGTTTTACATAGTTAGGTTATGTTATTTGGATATGTTCATTGATGTCCAAGCCTTTAACTTGTGTAAATGTGTTGAACCTGCACATAATAGATCTAGCTAAATAATAATACACACATTTGCAGAGAGAATTGGAGAAAGAAGAAGAGAGAAAATGAATTAAATAGTTCTCATTAACCATTATGAATAATGAATAATTTACACATGATATACTCTAGAGTGATTCTCTAGAACCAATGTGCCACAATGGTGGCCTAGAGTGATCTAGACACACACCAGCAGTTACGAAAGTGAACTGCCACCTAGTCTAGTCTCTCAGGCAGTTTCAGGAGTGAACTGCCACCTAGTCTAGTCTCTCAGGCAGTTACAGGATTGAACTGCCACCTAGTTTAGTTAACTAGTCAACTAGTCTTCAGTTAACTGAATAAACAGAGAGTAGTGAGGAGTTAACTCAGAGAATCAAGGGTAATGTACCAGTCTGGTGATGATACCAAGGCAAGGTCAAATTAGCATGGTGATGATCCCAATGTTGCATGGTGACAAAACCAATGCAACATCTAAAATCAACTCAACTAGTCAAATTGAAGTGTCATCTGAAAGAGAATATTCTCCAGGTGGAATATTCTCCCCTAAAATATAGGAGACTCGATAATGACTAATTATGACTAATAAACAAGGAAAAACCTTAGGAAAAAGAAATCCTAGGTGTGTGTGAAGCAACTCCAACACCCCCCTTGAACATCATTATGGTGAAAATAAAGAATGGGTCCCGACAATGAGGCCATGTTAGGTACCCAAATACAAAAGATACACTGAAATAAAGTGAGGAAAGAGGGAAAACCTCATGGGAACCCCCCCCCCCACTCAAGGTACAATGCATGTAAAAAGAAGAACTACAGTTGCTAGGAAACTATGTCCTTCACTCCAAGATGACTTTGTAGAGAATGGAACTTTTGCTTAGTGAAGGTCTTGGTGAAGATGTATGTCATCTATTCTACTGAAGGACAGAACTATAAGTCAATGATCCCCTCGTGTACTAAGTCCCAGATGTAGTGCATGTGGATCTCAACGTGCTTGGTCCACTGCCTCTGAACTGGATCTCTACAAAAATTCAAAGTGCTCTGGTTGTCCCACCAGATGATGATCGGCTGATGAAACCGAATGCCCAACTCAGTGAGAAAATGTTATAGCCACATAGCCTGAATGGTTATGTTAAGTACCCCTCTGTACTCTACCTCAGCTGAAGATAGAGGAATGGAAGCTTGCTTCTTTCTCGACCAACAGATAGGGCCAGAACCAAGACTGAGTGAGTAACTAGATGTGGACTTGGGATCAGTGTTATCGCCAACCCAGTC
>ML909467.1:14898-25579 GCA_009831015.1 Picea engelmannii
CATAGACTATCAAACTTCAGTTTCTCCATTCTGGCACATATCGTTTGGATGAATGCATCCCAAGGTCTTGTGAGACCATTTAGGGCCATCATTATGAGTTCGTCTGCATCTATGGTATCTCCAATAGCTTCTAGTTGTTCTTTGAATTCTAAGATTCTGTAGAAGTATTCCTGAATCGTTTCTCCTTTCTGCATCCTTGTATTCTTCAGTTGAGTTCTTAGATTCATCTTCCGGTTTATGTTCTTTCCTTCATATAGTCTGGTCAAGGCATCAAATATTTATTTCAGAGTCGTCTTAGATGACACATAAGGAATCAGGTAGTCTTTGATTGAATCTGCAATGATTCTTTTGGCCCTGATTGTGTCCTTTTGTTGCTTTGCCTTTTCTGCAGCATCGACAGGTTCCGATACTTCTTCTTTGACGAATATTGCTAGGTCATTCTCTTCAAGAATGAGGCCAATCCTATACTTCCAGGCACGAAAGTTTTCCACTCCTTCTATCTTGTCAACAAGCTTAATGCTTGCAGACATCTTTACCTGGAGCTAGGAAAATGACCGAAAAATGAAAGTGCTCAAAATCAAAATCTGAACTTACCAGGAGGTGCGCTTGGCTGAGGCGAGCAACCTGGTGTGTTTGGATCTGAGAAAATCCAAATTTTGCTCCTCCAAATTTGATCTGTGGATTTCTGGACTGGTGCTTCTGGTACCTCTGGTACTCTGGTACTTTTAATACTTCTGGTACACTGGTTTTCTGGTACTTCTGGTACTTTGTGAAACTAGGGTTTCACTTTCCGGGAGATCCAACCATTGAAAAGGTGCACTGAGAGTGCCAAATTGATTCTTAGGGGAGGACACACTTTTCTAGATGGTTTTGGAGGTGAAAAGCTTCACCATCAAAAAGCCCTAATTTTCATGTACAACAACAATGACGTTTTTCAATCTTGTGAAAGATGATTCCTTCAGCTTGGCTCTGATACAATGCTAATGTTTAAGCCATTATTATATTTCTTTTCATTTCATTAGATAACAATAGCATAATCCAATATCACTAAGAAATACACAATCACAAGAGACACAACATTTATCCTGGGAAACCCTCTAGGGGAAGAAAACCCAACAAAACTACCTTAATATAGATAGCCAATACAATGCCAAGATATCTCTTAAACTAATGCAGAAGATCCTCTCCCAAATATGCGCCACTCTCTCTCCTTCTTCTCTAACAACAGATCCGAAACTTGTCTCTCAATGAGCAAGTGAGTTGTGTGTCTAAGCGAGGCGCTAGCCTCCTTATTTATATTAGACTGGCACGTGTGAAGTGTCTCTTCACTGGCAGGGCCGACTTCTCCAACTGGGTGGTTATAACCACCTTTAATATTTGCTAGGGCCTCTTTAATATTTGTTGGGGCCGACTTCTTATTCTGCCTATTATAATTATCATTTGACCAATCCACAAAAGGGGATTTGGTCCTATTACAATAGCTGACATGATCAATCCACAATGGGGATTGATCCAATGAATAATATATCAAATAATAATAAGAATACTCTTTGCAGTTACATTATTTCAACACTTATTCAAAGGGAGTATATAAACCTGTGTCGGCCACTCCTCAGAACTCTTGACTTTTCATGTCATCCATACCCTCAGTTTGTTTCCGAATCACATGATAATGTAGTCGTATCATGCACCTTGACCCTACTTTTATCATTGGTAGGTAACCTTGAACCCAACAGTCGACATTTCATCATTGGTCTCTGACTTGGTGGTTTCCCTTGTGTTCAACGACAAGACATCTATTCACACATTGGGATTCGTGCAGTGTCTTGGATGCTGTTAGTCTTATTGGTGTTTTCCTCGCCTTTTTCAGCAGTTTTCATCATTGGCTACTATTCAGAGGGTATTTTTCGTGTACCGCTGGCACTTGGCACATGCAAAAGACACACAGGGTCATTGGTTTGTGAACATGTTCTTCGTCTGATTTCCACCACATCGTGAAGCTCCTTCTTTGTACCTCGTGTTGAGTAATGAGAGATGCCTTAATGCTCTCCTTTCATTGGGTTTCTTTCAATCGACTTCAACCCATTTATTATGGAAACGAGACCTAGAGTCTTATGAGTACCTTGAGGCTTGCAGTCATCAGTGGCAGTCTCTCTTGCCATCGACAATTGGGAATACATCAATGTCTCTTGATCGATGGATTCTTCAGGTGTTCGACACCGACTCCTTTATTCACACTTGTAAGAATGTACTCGGTGTCTTGATACCTACTTTCATTATTGGTAGGTTGTCTCACGTTTGTTAACGATATACCTCAATGACTGGTAATCAAACGATGTCTCATTGTGTTCAACATCAACTCCTTTATTCACATGATGTATACTTGCACCTTTGGTAGATTGTGTAGAAGACTTGGAGACATCACTATGTGGTCGTAGCTTTCCTGAGATGTTACTTCCTTTTCATTGGACTAATACCTATATGACTTCAGTGATCATGGGAGATCAGATTGTACTCCATGGTATACATATATCTTCAGATTAGTTTTGATATTGGTTCTACTGGGCCTTGTCTGTGACTATGACAACTATTGGCATGTAACCACATTTGTATTTTCCTATTCATGGCCACAGACACTTGTTTGGTATATTTTCACATGGATCTGTAGTGTAATTTTTGGCAGCCATGTATGCAAAGTCAGTGCAGAATGTAATGAACAACTGAGTTCATCCAGCTGGTCCCCTACCACTCCACTTTTGGGTTATTTATAATGTATTTTGGCCATCGCAGATACTCCTCTGACCTCACACATTAGGGGGCATTTGCTATAGCAAGATTTTCCTCACCCTATGCAATCTTGCAGAGAGGGTCTTATTCCATTTCCCTATGCAGACTTATCTTCCCTGTTGATAAAATCCAGAGACAAAAATACAATGTTTTCCAATTGTACGCATCTTGCACCTTATACAACAAGTGTATATGCAAGCTACTCCGCTATAGCCCGCATACATCGGGATTTGTGCCAGAAAATGAAAATTAAATGTCGGGTTTCCATGTCTCGACAGGAGATCTTTGATCCTTGGCCTTCCATATACTAGAAACGTTCTGACTCGACCCTTCAGTTGCATTTTGAAGGATATAAAGAGGCCAATTATGAGCTATGGAAAAAGAGAAAGAATTCAACTTTGAGAGAAAAGTTACTCTAGAGAAATTATTACTTCATATTGAGTCTGCATCCCTTTGTCCTTTAAGTCTGAACACAATGTTCAGCCCCCAAGATCTTCCCTTATTGATGGAGAACCTCATTGTCTCCCTTCTATGATCTTGCCTTTGGTGGAGGATTGAAGTGGTGGAGGCCCAGCTGGAAGGAACTTGGTTTCTCAGTTTTGAATTGTGTCGACACGGAAGTCTGTAATAGTTTCACTTCTGCTGATCATTTATTAATAGAAATACTCTCTTCCCGTCCAATTGATATCTTACAAATATATGAGTTGTTATCCATGGGCATGTTTGTTTTGTATACTAATGGATTATGCTATCTAATGTGCTAACCTTTTATATTATCACTATATGCTTGCTCTGCTTGTTTGTTGAGAACTTGTTGCAGGTATAAAGCTTTGGGTCAAAGTGCTCAACGACGAACATCATCAAACATCTGGACGACGTAGGTCCCTTTCTTATCTCACTTGCACATTGGTTTATATAGCATGTTTTTGGGATAGAGTTGATTTCTGCGGTCATATCTATCTGTTGTGGTTTACCCTAGCCATAGAGAGATTTTCCTCGTAACAAATGGTGGTAAAAAACTTGGAAAATCAAAGCACCCAAAAAAACCAAAATATTTTTTATGGTTACGCCTTAGAAATAGATATTTGACATGGGACGTGATGTAGAAAATAGGTTAATGTGGTCTAAGCATTTTTTATATTTTTAGGGGATCAGGGGAAGGGTGTCAAATCCATAAATATGTAGAAAAAATGATTGGTATTACTAATGTGTGGATGGGGATATCCATTGAGTAGTGCTTGAGAAATTGGTACAGGAAAAAGGAGTTAAAAGTATATATATCAATCCCATGTTTATTTCTTTGGGGCATATAAATAGATGGTAATGATAGTTTATTTAATGGAATTCAAAAACCTCCATTTAAAGTGTATTCCTAGGTCTATGGTTTATTTTGTGGTTATAAAATGGAGCAAAATGTTAGAGTCCCAAGAGATAGGGGGTCTCTGGATAGGCAAGGAAACTCCATGGCTATTATTTGATGGGGTCGAGCATGGCCCACGAGATTTATATAGTGTTGGAGGGATTTCATTTATATTATAAAATCATTACTTTATGTTCAAAGCAGGTTTACGCCCAGGAATAAACAATTTTGTAGAATTTTTTGAATTAATATGCTTAATAAAATTGGCTCTTGAGAAAGGGTTAGTAAGGATGTTGATCCAGATTATATTGAGAATAAAATAAAGGAAAATATATAACAAGGAAAAACACACAAAGACATTGCAAGAAAACACAATAATACAGTTAAATCAGATTCTATTAGTGAATGGAATACAAAAGATTGTACAATGAAAAGCACACAAACTAGCTAGAATGGTGGTAGCTTATCCTTGAAGAGATAGATGTGTTGGCTATGCTCATTCATAAGAAGCTAATTAAAAATAGGTTAGAAAGTAATTTTAACATAAAGCATCAATGATAAAACCCTAAACATCCAAAAACCTAACCCTATAAGATGAAACACCAAAAGGTTTGTGGGCCTCGATGTGGTTAGTTGATACATCAACTTCTCGGCGGCATTAATTTTGCATATGATCTATGTTTTGGGTGCTTGATAGCTCGTTGGAAAGATATAGCTGAGAAGGAAACATTATGAATGTCCCAATACATTTCCTTCGCATATATAGGGAGTTTTCATGTCAAAAAACGTTGTTTAGGGCCTCAAAATGGTCCCGGAAGTTTGGGACTTGAAAAACTGTAGAGAAACTACCAAGATGTGGAACCATTCTGAATTCATGGAACATGTGGGTGGCCACCAGTATCCTTGGATAATTCCTCCCAACTTATTAATAAATGGTCCCCATTCGTTAAGTTCCTCCATCATATGGGGAAATTTCTGTTGAATCTGACTATTGGTGGGCTACTCGCCCTGTGAAGAAGTTGCCTTGCTTTGACGACCCAATAGAGTTGAATGTTTTTCTAGCGGGTTCCCTTGATCTTGGTGTCCATGATATGATACATTGTCACCTACTCAATTCATTCAAGATTTAGTTCTGCAAGGGCCAAGTTCTTGGCCACGTTCGAAGAGTCTAAGAGAGGTGGAAAATATGGTCGAAGTAGTTCCACATTAAATACGGGGTGAAAGACGAGGAAAGGGGGAATACTTAATTCAAAATAATTCTCACCCATAGAATTAGTGATGGTTTAAGGCCCATATCAAAGTGGGTATATCTTATGATGGGGTCTTTTGATGTGCTCTTTCTGCAAATGCAACCATACCTTATCTCCCACCTGAAACTTGTGTGGTACCTAATGTTGATCGTGGCACTACATGTACTTGGAATTGGCTTTATGTAGAATATAATGAACTTGTTGTTGGATGTGTTGGATTCATTCAACAAATTTGGTTGCTCGATCAGCCTCAGTATAAGCATGGAAGGACTCTTCCTGTACAACTATAATGGGTATGGCTACATCCACGGAGGCCAATGGTTGGAACCCCAAGCACACCTGAAAGGGGATATGGCCAATAGAGCTATGGAGGGATTTATTGTAGTTATGTTGAACATAAGGAAGGATCTCATCGCATGTGCATGGATGTTTGGAATTGTACATCCTCATAATATGAACAATCATCCTATTGACTACCTATGTTTATCCATTAGTCTATGGGTGGAAGGTAGTCAATTTGGTTAACTTGGTGTCCACAATCGACCATGGGATGGAAGAAAAATTAATTAGGAATATATTGTCTCAATATGAAATAATGGTCTATGGGAACCCAAAATGAACCCAAACATGCTCAAAGAAGAGCTTAGTAGTGGCCTCAGTTGTGATTCTCTTCTTGCAGGGTGTAAAAATTTTCATCTTAGAGAATCTATCAAAAACCACAAAGACATAATAATTACCATGCTTGGTTGAAGGTAGATCGGACATGTAATCCATGGAGATGGAATCCCAGGGCCTCTCAGGAGTAGGAAGAAGGGTGTATAGCCCATGTTTCTCAATGGTAGGTTTGGCAATGGCGCAGGCAGTCTAAGATATGATACACTTGTTGACATCTTATCGGAGCTTTGGCTAGTAAAAATGATTTTGCAGTACCGCCACTATTTTGTCCAATCCAAAGTGTCATTTCGATCGACTGTAATGAGCTTCCAAATTGATTTGCACGCTCACTTGAAGGAACACATATATGGCTTAGATGGCATATAATTCTATCTTGGAGATGAAACTTTGGAACTAGTTTGCCACTCAATTTCTGATAGATAATAGTAAAGTTAGAATCACTATTGTATAATTGTCGCCACCCGAAGGTCTCATCCCCACAAGAGTTGAGAATCATGGCTAGCGCCACAACTGGGGGTCGACTGAGGCAGTCTACAACATGGTTGGTGTTTCCCTTCTTGTACTTGATGTTCAAGTGGAATTGTTGCAGGTATGTGGACCACTTATGATGGCAATCATTCTATAACTTTGCTTATGTCTGCATGAATTGTAGAGGCTTGTGATCAATGTGGATGATCATTTCCTTTCCTAGAATGTAATGCTTCCACTATCGACATGCTTTCACAATGGAGTACATCTCTTTGTCATAGGTGGGGTATCTGCGAACAACATCATATAGTATTTCACTATGATAGGCCACCAAATGCCCATTATTGAGTGAGGACTACATTGATGGCATAATATGAAGCATTTGTCTCAATATCAAATGGTTATTGCAGGTCTGGTAGAATAAGGACTAGTGTTGAGAAAAGGTGGAATTTCAAATCTATGAATGGTTTATGTTGTGCCACAGCCCAAAAAAACTTGGCCTTGGTTCCACCCTTGATCACCTAGCTTAGGGACCAAGCGATATGAATGAACTGCAACATAAACTTGTGATAGAATCTAGCAAGGCCCAAGAAGCTGCAGATCTTGATCAATTCCTTTGGGGTCGGCCAATCATGAATGACTTCGATCTTGGATGGATCAACACACACACCTTGCTCATCCATGATGTATCCAAATATTATTTCTCTACATATCGAAGGAACACTTCTCCAAATTAGCATATAACTTGTGTTGTCGCAGGGTTCCCAAGACCTATTGAATATGCTTCAAATGTTCCTCCAAAGTTTTGCTAAATATGAGGATGTCATACAAATATACGACCACGAAGGAGTCTTTGAATGGTCATAATATATCATCCATCATCTGCATGAATTTGGCCAGGGCGTTAGTTAAGTCGAAAGGCATGACCATCAACTCAAAGAGACCTTGTTTATACTTGAAGGTTGTCTTCCATACATTATTTTTCTCAATCGACACCTGGTGGTAGCCTAACTTTGGATCAATATTACTGAAAAAATCGACGCCCTTAAGTTGATCTAGAAGATCATTAATATGAGGGATTGTGTATTAGTTCTTGACTATGATCTTGCTTAGGGATCTGTAATCAATAAAAATTCGCCATGTCATGTCCTTCTTCTATACCAAAACAATTACGATCCCACAAGGAGATGAGCTTGGTATGATGTGGCACTTTATAATTATATCTCAGATATGGAATTTGATTTCTTCATTCTCCATAATAGAGCGCCTATATACATGGTCATTGAGTAGAAGAGCAATGGTTGTTAAATCAATTGAGTGATTTACCTAACCATGCAAGGGAACTCCAATAAGTGAGGTGAATATGTCTTTTTGTTCTTCTATTATCTTGTCCACCTACTTTTGTTGTGTAGAGAGACCTTGCACAAAGGTTTTGGCAATGGTTGTAGTGATCTTTCGTTCACCTTTCGACCGGACCATAAAGAGGACAAATATCTCGATCTAATAAAACACCTTTCTCCACTACGTCGTAGATATTAAAGAGACCACAGTATTTGGGACTTCCTTTGGTACCTTGTAGAGTTGACCTTCGAAAGCAATAATTACACTATGGGGGCTAGATTCATAAACAACATGATTCTTCCACATATATGGTTTTACTAAAAGAACATCACAAACTTCAAGTGGCACAAAATCACACAATACCTCATCTTTGAAGGGTTTGATGTCGTAGTGCAAGAAACATTTCTAGCTGATGTGAATGTCTTGTCCCTGGCTGAGCCAATCGATAGTGTATGGTTGAGGGCACAACCTCATTGTTAGGTTCAACCTCTTGACAACCTCTACTAATATTAGGTCCTTTTGTACATCATTTTCAACAATGAAATGGAGACGAGTTCCCTTCACCCACATTTGTGAGTGGAAGAGGCGCTCCCATTCTTCAGGCTCCTCTGGTTGGACCTTTATGGTAGTGGTGGTGACACTGGGTTCCGTGTGAACGCTATGTTTTCCCCTATCCAGTTCCAAATGAAATTTTAAGTTGACATATGACTATGAGGATTTCATCTCAAACACCAATGAATTTTTAGAGAAACATTCATTAGTGTTGTGCCAAGGACTTTTGTGGAACTCGCACCACTTTCCAGTGTCCTTCTTCAACTTCTCAATACCTTTCTTTGCTTATGGCTTAGATTGGTTGTCCTGGGGCTAGCCATCCTTGCTCTATCCTTTTTTTTGGGATTTAGGGCCACCTTCATTGTGCTTTTTCTACAATGAGTTTGTAGAACTAAAATCCCACTTATTATTTTTCTTGATCTTGATAGCATATCAGTAAGCGAATCTCAGTGAGGAGATGTATAAGAACTCCATATCTGTTTGGATGTACCTATGTAGGATATTGCAATACTTTAGAACTAAGTTCCTCTTGGAGTCATTAATACCCAACTGTGTGTGCAAGGTATAGAATGTGTTGGTGTACTCTGGCACCATTTGGTCTCTCTCTTGACGTAGAGTTCCACATCTTGTGCATCGGTCATCATAGTTTCCAAAAAGGTAGTATTGCTCCTTGAGGGCATCAAAAAAATCCTCCTAAGTGGGTTCTGGCCTAAAAATTGCAAACTCAACTCCGATATATTTCTCATAGTAAGTTTCCCACCAATTTCTAAGATGGGGAAGATCTTTAAGGAGCGCGAAGGTGATTTTTTCACTGTTGGAAAAATTTTGGATAGAGAAATAACCCTCTAGCAAACTTAACCAGTTTTCCAAATCATCAACATCTGGCCTTCAAAAAAAGTACTATCAATGTTAAATTGTACCTTGAAGGGTGTCAAACCTACGAAGTGACTGGTGGATGAAGGTGACGCCATCGTTGTTGGAAGTTGTCGAAGGATCTGGGTAAAATTATCCATCATCTCATTCCTTTGTTGCACGAGGGATTCCTCGATCAATAGTTTTATAGGATCTTATGTTCCATGGTATATCTTTTCTTCTTCCATGGGAGGTCACTTGGGTTGAAGAGAGTGGTTTTCTTCAAGAGAAACTAGCTTGAGACCCAACTCTCTATACCCTGACCTAGTCGGGGACATGCAATAAGAAATGACAAGGAGCATAATGCTTTGATACCACTCATTTGGATTATATTGAGAATGAAATGAAGGAAAATATATAACAAGGAAACACACACAGAGATATTGCAAGAAAACAAAATAATACAGTTAAATTAGATTCTATTAATGAATGGAATACAAAGGGCTATAAAATGCAAATTACACAAACTAGCTAGAATGGTGGTAGCTTATCCCTGAAGAGAGAGATGTGTCAACTACACTCATTCGCGAGAAGATAATTACAACAAGTTCAAAATGGCATGTTAACATAAAACATCAATGAGAAAACCCTAAACATCCAAAAACCTAACCCTAGAACATGAAACTCCAAAAGGTTTGTGAGCCCCGATGTGGTTAGTTGATACATCAACTTCTTGGGGGCATTACTTTTGCATATGATGTTCGTTTGGGGCACTTGTTATCCCGTTGGAAAGGTATAGTTGAGAAGTACACATTATGAACAACCCAATATATGCCTTTGGCATACATTGGGCATTTCCATGTCAAACAAACGTTGTTTAGGGCCTCAAAACAACCCCAGAAGTTTGGGATCTGAAAAATTGCCAAGATGTGGAACCATTCTGAATTAGTGGAATAGGTGAGTGGCCACCAATATCCCCATAGATCATATGCAAGTGTATGGAGATTCATGTTTATTTATTAAGTGTATGAGAGGGTAAATTCAAATATGAAATTTAACCTTAAGATCCCCAATAGGCCCAATGAAAGAGGTTTTTGAACTATTCCAAAATATAACTTTTACTCACATTTACAGGGAATTGAATTTAGAACTAGATGGGATTTCAAAAAAGGGTCAACATATTGTAGTTGGAGTCTTGAATATGGAGGAACATCTAGATTGTGTTATTAATTTTTCAAATTACATGATGTCTTGATGCATTTGTCATTTTTTAGATTATATTTTTCCATTTTTAGTTAGTGATACATTATGGGAGCTTTTATGTAATCTCTTGTGTTGTTATAAGTGGTTATGTAAAATATCCATGGGACTAGATTGGACAATATATATAGGAGTA
>WSFP011563296.1:0-10970 GCA_009831015.1 Picea engelmannii
GAGATCGTATGCAAAAGTTACGACCCCGGGAAGTTGATGTACTAGCTTACCCAAACGGGGCCCACATGACTTTTGGCGTTTCATCTCCTAGGGTTAGGTTTTTGGATGTCTAGGGTTTTTAGCATTCTTTATTATTTGTAAAAAGGCCTTCAGAGCCTCATTGTAATTGTCTTCTTGTGAATGTGCGCTGCCGTCACATCTCTTCTCAGAGATAAGCCGCCACCATTCCAACAAGCTTGTTTCCACTGCATTTTACAGTTTCGGCTTATTTCGTTACTGAATAGAAAACCAATTTTACTATATCTCTGTTATTTTGTGTTAAGATCCTGTTAATAATTTGTATTCATTTCATTCTTCTCATAAAATCTAGATCACAAGTATAGCTTTATGAGTGGCCCACCATCTAGCAACGTTGTTCTGAAAAGATATATCCAGTACCATGATTCTTTGATCTTCTCTCACATTCGCTTCCATGTTCTGCAAAAAATTGTCTAGTTCTAAGGTACCATGATAAACTGGGTGTCCTCTAGCTTTGGTCCCAATCCATATGGTCATTCTGACAGTTGCGCATCTTCTTTTGAATTGTTCATGCAAGCCTTGTTTCCAACTATCAAAAGCTAGTTCTGAGTCTTCATCAGTTGACTGTATACTCCTCCAACTTACTGATCCATCACCAGTGGGGTTTATGTAATCATTTCTTGCCCATGCTATTATAGTGTAAAACTATTTTACGTCTTCTTCCTCCATATTATTTTCTGTTGGTTATGTGTACCTGGGTCCTACATATGGATCCAATGTTTGAACTACCTTGATTCCCTCTGCTTCAAAAGTCACAGTGTCTTTCTTTAAATCAATTACTACATAATTGTCGTAAGCCCAATTAGTGCCAAGTAGCACAGGATAGGGGTCCTTGTTTCCCATGATCTCAATGAATTCAAATTCAGCCACTATTTTTACTCCTGCTACATTGATTTCCATGTTCTCCAGTCTTCCTATGGGAAAGATACAATATTGGTTTTCCATTCTTAACTGAATTGGGGAATATGTCAGTCTCAGTTTTCTCAAGGCTTCCTAGGTATTTTTGGGAAGAATGTTCAGATCTAACCCTAGGTCTAACATGACGTCCTTAATTTTGAACTCATCTAATTGGGCTACCATTCAGAATTCTCTTCTAGTTCTTACTTTTCTTCACTGCACTCTCTGAGTAATTTTCTCAAGAAGGTTAGCCCTTATCCATGCTTCTGAGGTTTATTCATTCCCTAAGATTAGGTACATGGTATTGTGAAAATTTTCGTTAGTTGATCATTCCCTAAAATGTCAGAGAATAATTGAAACTAGAGGTCGACTGTTTTTTAAGGTTGCTCAAGCTATCTTGGTATGACTACATGGTTTCTGGGTGCAGAGGGTGAAGCAGGGGCTTGCGCTGTCTTAGCGTAACTAGTCGGTCGGGGAGCGTTCTCTTGCATTTCATGAGTAGGGATATTCCAGAATACTTCTATGGCATCTTTAAATAACAACTTTTTATTTAGGGGGTCATACTTGTCTCCCTTCAGTGCTGCTTTCTAGATCTGAGGTAGAGTATCAGCATCAACTTCTGTCTTCACTCCTCCTCAAGTAATGATGTTAAGGTTGGGCAGTTGTGCCTTTGAAATCCTCTTGATATATGAGATGATAAGGTTAGTTCCTCTTTTTTGTACCCTATATTCCCACTTTACAATTAACTCTGGACAGTCTTCAATTGCGTGTCCGTTGGTTCTGCAGTGAGAGCACCATGACCGTGTTGGATAAGGACAATATCTAGCCAAGTGACCTTTTTCATCATAGTTGTAGCATCTGCTTGGTCCTATTCCCCCAATTCTCCCTCCTCTGAAGTCTCCTCCATCTCCACCTCCTCGACCTCTTCCTGGTCCCTGCGGGTTTTCATTCACCCTAAATGTTGTTCGGTCTAGCCTGTCCGTGAGAGCATCCAACGCTCTACATTGATTGGTAGTATGCATGGTGGATGCGCAGAATTCGCAGTGTGATGTGTTTGGTACTGTTGAATACTTTTGCATGATGGGGCACTGTCTTGGTCCATGCCCATGAATTCGACAGATCTCACAATATTCCGTTGATGGTGTTGCTTGTCCTCTTGGGAAAGCGTGATATGGGGTGGGGTGATGGAATGGTGGGTTCATCGATACTTGAAAAACTCCTCCTACAGGTCCTGCTGGGGTTACCATCAGATTATGAGGATGTCCCATTTCCCTCATTCACAGACATTTGTTCTCCAAATGACCTTTCGTGTAGCATCCCATGCACCAAACCTATGGTCGTCCTAGTCTAGGTATCATCAGCTCCTGAATCTTTTCTATAAGTGTCTATATCTACCCTTTTAGTTGCACCATATTTGCATCTACTGGGGGTCTGGTTACTCTCAGGTTCGCAGGGTATCCCGCCATGGCTTCAATCTTCATTGATTGTTCCAAGGCATCTGTCAATGTGGCTATCCGCTGTTGTGTTAGTGGAATCCAAGTCAAAGGCAGAAACCCCTGAATGTACCATTCCCTTTTATTTTCTTCATGGATTGGATGTGCCAAACTCCCTATAGCATATTTAAAATTTTGGTTGTACTCCCAGGTTGATTTTCCTTCCCTTTGCTAGAATTCACACAACTCAGACAGAGCCTGTTATTCTGACTGAGGCAATTTGAATTCTTCTATGAACCTTGTTCGTACTTGGTCAAGTGTGAATGATTGACCTTGCATCCCTGGCACCCCTGGTTCGATGATATTCATGTACCATTTGAGAGTGCAACCTCTCAAGGCAGTCTGGAATGCGACCAACTTAATCGCATCTGGAGTCCCTCTGGATCTCCAAATGGCTTCGTACAAGAACCAATGTTGCTCAACGTCTTCATCTCCTTTACCCCAAAATTCTAGGTATCTAGGGAATGAACCTCCCATATGGCTGGCCATTGTTGAACTTGTTGTTCCTATCAGTATAAATCCTAATGTTCCTTCTTGTGATTTACCAGGGGATCCCAATATCCTCCCTGCACTCTCACTTCCTGGTTGTGACTGACTAATTAATTGTACTAGAACAAAATGAGAAGGTAGTATCAGACTTATTACTTGTATAGAAGGCACTTGGGGTATGGGTTATTCGGGGTGGGCACCACTGGCTTCAGGGTAGTTTTATTTGATCTGGGGGGTCTCATTAGATTCCATTGGGATGATCTCTTCAGCTGGACTCCCGATTTCTCCTGTTATCGGGGCTGAATCTTCTCTTTCTCCTCCAAGATTCATTCTGACTTCCTTCTATCTCACCTCCACACTTTCTCCTTCTTGTCCTACTTCCTCAGGACTTCTTTCTCACTTTTCTTATCTCTCGTTCAATCTTTGACTTGCCAGTTGTTCCTGTCTTCTCATCCTCTGCAGTTCTCCCATCCGTCTTTCCTCAACTTCTCTTGATCCTCCTTCTTTCCTCAACTTTTTAGATTGTCTTGCGGCTTTCGTGATCTTTCCGTGACACCACTTCTCAACTATGGTGGCTCTCTTCAAGGCTCATTCATCTCTTGAGTCCATTTCTTGTTGTTTTTCCCCCATTTTTCAAAGAACCCTTTCCCCTTCTCATGCCATGGCCCTCACCCCATCTCACCCTACCCCAAGAAAGGGTGTTTACGCTGCCATATCGGTTGGGGACATAATCAACATCCCCTCCTCCATCAAGAAATCCTTAATCCATAGGGGGATTTCTCTCAACAGTCTTCCCCTTGCGCCTTTCTTGAAAATTTCCTCTACCCACGAGAAAGACTAGTGTCTCATCTGCAAATTTGATTATGTATCCTTCCAGTGTGGTGTTAACCTAGAAATCCATGGCTTGTGTGATTGGGAAATCCATCCTCTGGAGTGTTGCTAAAGTTTTGGTATCCCACGCACAAATATTCTTGGTCCGACCCTGGAACTCTAGAGCTTCTTGGAGCCTCTTTATCTAGTGAAAAAATTCTTCCGAGAGTTTAACCCAGAAAATATCATACTAGTCTCTTTATCTTTCTGAATAAATTATTTCTTCACGAGTGTTTTCCAATGATTTTATTCATAATTCCACTTCTTTCCATATGAATGTGACACAGTTCCTTTACCACCATTGATCAATACCATATCTATGGATCGGCGACAACATTCTCCCTATAGGTTCCATTTTAACACACGTCTCAGCAACAAAACCATTTTGTTGGCGTGAATTTGATCAGACCAAGGTCCTTCTTAGGCTACCAACAAAAGGTACCATGTAGTCTAGAGCGCTGGCATTTTCATTTCCTCAGAAGAGAAGAAGTCTCACCTGAAGTGATGTTGAGATAGATATATAGGGAAGGGTAGGGAGAAGGCTAAAGAGGATACATAGAGTAGCCAAAACTCATTCCTTGTTCTTGCGCAAGAGTCATTACTAGATCTAAACCATCTAAATGCAAGAAGTGAACCTACTTATGTTGCTAGCAATGATTAAACATAGAACCATCAAGTATAACTCATAAACCATAAAGAAATGTTGTAATGCGCAAGTAAACATACAAAGACACATCATATTTTAAAATATGCTCCTTCTTCATATTACCCTTGATATATTTCTTTGTTACAGACTCAAACTCACTTAGTAGGGCATATTACATACTCTTGCTTGTCATCTCTCGACTTTACAACAAGTATCAAAAACTAATCTGAGAACTTGGGTGACTTTGATCAATATGAGCCAAAACGGCCTAACTAACAAACAACAGAAAAAACCCAACCCTTTTACGATTATATTCAGCCCTATATATAGCTGGGTTGTGTCTTCCTTCTCGACTTTCTCGATTTCTTGTTATGTTGCAACCATTTGCTACTTAGATAACATTGCGCTAACTTCCGCAACTATTTTATGTTACTCTTTCTCCTAGCCTATGATGAATTTTGTGCAACTCGTGCTTAGTCAAAACTTATGCAGTTTATTCTCAAAAAATAATGGCCCAACATTTCTCCTTGTCATTTTTTTAATGCATGTCCCCGATACGGTCAAGGTATAGAGAGTTGGGTCTCAAGCTTGTTTCTCTTGAGGACAACTTCTCTCAAAATCCCAAGAAGTCATCCATGGTGGGAAAAAATAAAGATGAAGGGACAAGAGATCCTTTCAAAATGTTGCTCGAGGAATCCCTTGAGCGATATAGGAATGAGATGATGGAAAACTTTGCATAAATACTTCGACGATTGCCGACAAGCGACACATCCAACTCAAGAGGAGGCGCCACCCCCTTCAAGATACAAATAATTTTTCCTATTCCTATATTTGAAGGTGAAATAGATGCCGATGTCGTAGATAAATGGTTAAATATTCTAGAAGGGTATTTTTCTGTCCACAACCTTTTCTATATAGAAAATATTACATTTTCACTCCTCAAGGGAATCCCCCATGTCAAAGATTGGTGGGAGATATTCTGTGATAAAAAGGAAATATAGGGTTCCACATTATTCGCATTTGCACCCACTTGGGGTTTCTTCAGGGATGTTATTAAGGAACAATACTACCCTGTAGTAAGTTATGACGACTTGTATACAATATGGACCACACTGTGGTAGGAAAGAGACCAAATAGTGCAAGAGTTCACTAATGTCTTCCATACCTTGTGCACCGATTTGGGTATCAAATATTCTGAGTGACATATGGTGCTCAATTATTGCGATGGTATGCATAGATACATTCATACATAAATGGAGTTTTTGGACATCTCATTCATGGGCATGTCCTATCGATATGTCGTCAAATAGAGAAGAAGCTTAAACAAAAGACACAATAGTTTGGGTCTAGAAACCCCTCACAATAGACGCATGGCAAGAGAAACCCCAAACCATAGAAAAAAGGACAGAGAAAATATCAAAAACCTTAGGACAACCAGTCCAAGTCGTAAGCAAAGAAGGGAAATGGGAAGATGAAGAAAGATATCGGGAAGTGGTGCAAATTCCATAAGAGCCCCTGGCATAAAAATGTTTATTACTGCTCAAAGCAGTCATTAGTGGCTGAGGTAAAATCCTCTAAATCAGATGTGGGTTCTGACTCTAAGTTAGAACCAGAAAAGGGGAGACAAATATTTAACACAGAACCCGGTGCCACCATTTCTACCACTAAGATCCATCCTGGTGAACTTGATGAGCTAGAGGAAGGCGAGTGCCTCTTTCATTCACATATGTGGGTAAAAGGAACTCTATTACACTTCATGATTGATAGTTGTAGCCATTATAACCTCATTTCAATAGAGGTTGTCAAGTGGCTAGCCCTGCCAACAATGCCACACTCACATCCCTACACCATTGGATGGCTCTGTCTAGGTAGCGATATTCGTGTCAGCCAACAATGTCGCTTGTTGTATGGCATCAAGCCATTGAAAGATGAGGTATTCTGTGATGTTTCTCCCCTTGAAGTTTGTGATGTTATTTTGGGCCAACCTTACTTATGGAAATTTTCATGTTGTATATGAGTCTAGGCCTCGTAGTGTTATTATTACGTTGAAAAATAAATTGTATAGGATACCCGAGGTAGTCCCACTTAGTGTTATTTCCTTCATCTCTACCAAGCAATGCAGAAAGGTCACTTCTTATATAGGGGAGTTTGTCTTCTTTGTGATTCACTCTCAAAGTGAGCAAAAGGTTACAACCACATATATGGCCTCCACGGTCAACCTCTCCACACAGTAGAAGCAAGTGGATAAGGTCGGGGTAGAATACAAAGACATATTCTCATAACCTACTAGGGTATGTCTGGACTATCAGGTCAAGCATCCCATCGATCTAACCCCTGACGCACCGCTACCCAATGGGCCAGTCTATTGCCGCTCTCTACTAGAAAATGAGGAGATGAAGTGTTAGATCCAACAACTTCTCCATCAGGGGCACATCTGACCCAACTCATCACCTTCTGTAAGCCTAATCGTGCTAGTGCAGAAGAAAGATGGGACTTAGCAACTTTGCATTGATTATTGGGCCCTAAATAAAATCACAGTTAGGAACCGGTACTCGATTCCCCAAATCGACGATCTCCTTGATCTAATCAAGGGAGGAAAATACTTCAGTAATATTGATCTGAAGTTCAGCTACAATCAGGTCCCAATAGAACTGATAGATGTATGGAAATTTTCCTTCAAGTCAAAATAAGGTCTTTTTGATTGGTTGGTCATGCCCTTTGGTTTGACAATTTCCTCAACAACTTTCGTGAGGATGATGGATTCTATCTTGCATCCTTTCACTAATTATTTCTTTGTGGTGTATTTGGATGACATCCTCATCTACAACAAGACTTGGGAGAAACACTTGCATCATATTCAACAGGTTATACACTCTCTGTGACAACACAAGATATATGCCAACTTGGAAAAATTCTCCTTCGGCATGGACAAGGTCTAGTACCTAGGATACATTGTTGATTCACATGGTGTGCATGTTGATCCATTCAAGTCATTCATGAATGGACAACCCCAACCATGCTCACTAAGCTTCAGATCTTCTTAGGCCTTGCCAATTTCTATCGAATATTTTTGTTGGGATTCTCCCACATTTCATGGGCCCTCAACCAAATAACCAGAGGTGGTGGTAAGGAAAATATTGTGTGGAAAATGTCCCAAAAGAAATATTTCGATGATCTCAAGCAACGCTTGTGATCCACTCCAGTGATTTCATTACCTGACCTGCAATATCCCTTTGAGATCGAGACATATGCTTCAGACTATGTTGTGGTCATAGTCATCAATCAGAATGACCACCATGTGGCCTATCATAGTGAGATACTATCATATGTCATTCGTAAGTACCCTGATTACGAAAAAGAAATGTACTCCATTATGCAATCCCACCGCCAGTGGAGGAATTACATTCTCTAGAAGGAGACAGTCATCCAAATTGACCATAAGCTACTACATTTCATGCAGACACAAGGTAAATTGTAGAATGACTGCCATCAGAAGTGGTCCACATATTTACAACAGTTACACCTCAAAATCATGTATACAATAGTAAGTAAAAACTGAATCATTGATTGTGTCATCCAACCTCTAGTTGCAAAACTCACCAAAGTGCTCGATTCTTGTGGCCACGAGACCTATGGATGCCCCCACCTCTATGAGACAGATCCTAACTTCACCAACACCTACCAGATGTTGGGCACAAACACAATTGTCACCAATTTTAATCTTCAGGTCGGGTTGTTGTTCCATTTGGGCCATCTATGCATTCCATCAAGTGAGTGATCGAAGCTAATTTGGGAATCCCACTACAGTCAGGTGGTAGGAAACTTCGACGTGGAAAATACAGTGGCAGTGTTGCAAAGAAATTTCTACTGGCCAAAACTTCGACAGGATGTCAATAAGTTTATCTAGTCCTACTCTGCCTGTGCTATTGCCAAAATGGCCATTAAGAAACAAGGCTTGTACACTCCTCTGCCTACTCTTGACAGGCCCTGGGAATCCATCTTTGTGGACTACATGTAGGGCCTTCCTTCCACCAAGAGGGAAAATGACTGTGTTTTGTGGTTGTTGATCACTTTTTTAAGATGGTGATTATGGCTGCCTCTAAGAAGAGCATCATAGAGAAGGACAATGCCAATATCTTCTTTGAATGAGTGTGGTTACACTTTGGGATTCCACAAACTATTATCTCAGATCATGACAGTCAGTTAATTTTCACATTCTGGTCGAGCCTTTGGTCACTGTTGGGAACCAATCTCACCAAGTCCACTGCCTTCCACTCCCAGACATATTGCCAAATTGAGGTTGTAAACTAGATGATCATGCACATCCTGTGCATGTAAAATTCCAAGCACCCACACAATTGGGATGAGAGTCTTCCATTTGTTCAAAATAGCTACAACAGAGCCATACATATCTCAACCGACCACAACCCCTTTCAGGTGGGGTTGGTATTTCAACCATTGGGTCCCATGGATGTTTCACTACCCCTTGCAGCCACCCAGGAAGAATTGTTGCATGCTCCAACTGGAGCTGAAAAAGCCACCCGGTTCATTAAGAAGATTCAACACATCCTCCAAAAGGTTCAAGATATTTTATAGAAGTCCAATGCAAAGTAAAAGAATCTCCACGATCAACACTGAGTGCCACACCAGTTTCAAGTGGAAGACAAAGTTTGGTTGCATTTGTAGAAAGAACGCCTTACAGGGCCTCATCAGAAGATTCTTCCACTCAATTATGGACCCTAAACCATCACCAAGGTTGTGGGTGACACGTATTTTAATCTCAACCTTCCCCTATTCCTCGTATTTCACCCAGTATTCAATGTGGACTTCCTTTAGTCTTATTTTCTACCATTATTGGACAACTCGAAGATAGCAGAAAAAATGACACCAATAGATCTCAAACCTGACTACATGGAACAAGCATCCAATGATCAAATCATGGACACATAAGTCAAGGTAAATCACCAGCAGAGGATCCAACTTTGTCGGGTTGTCAAAGTAGGAGAACTCCTGCACCAAGGTAAGTGGCTCACTTGGGGCCAAATTCAACATAAATTTCTTCATTTGATGGGGGTACTCAACGCAATGGATACCATTTCTTCCTAATGGGGGAGGATTGATCTGGGAGGATAACGATGGCCACCCACCTTGCCCAACTGGATCGAAACAATTTTTTTGTAAGTTACTATTTTTAGTATCTTTTCGGTTCTTGAACTTCCAAGGCCATTTTGAGGGCCTAAATGACTTTTTTTGCGACCAGACACCTCAATGATAGATAAAGTCTTTGAATGATCCCCCTAAATGAATATCCTCATAAATACCTTTCCAACAATCTATTGTGCACCCTAAACAAAGATCGTGTACAAAATTTATGACCCCAGGAAGTTAATGTACTAACTTACCCCAACGGGTCTCACATGACTTTTAGCGCTTGATCTCCTAGGGTTAGTTTTTTTGATGTATAGGGCTTTGGAATTCATGTTTATTGTAAAAATTACTTCAGAGCCTCATTGTACTCATCCATTTTTGAATGAGCGTAGCCATCACATCTCTTCTGAGAGACAAGATGCCACCATTCTAGCAAGCTTGTTTTTAGTCTGCATTTTACAGTTTTCAACATATTTCTTATTTAATATAAGCCAAGTTTTATTGTATCTTTGTTATTTTTAACTGTGTCTCTATGTTAATATCATAAATCTGTGGTTTCATTTCATTCCTCTCATAAATTTGGATCAACACATCAACACTCTTGCAGTTGGATCATACACTATATTCAAGATTAGGATGTTGATTGACATTATTTGTGTGTCATTTTCTAAGAGTATTTTTGTGAACATTTTGTTCAATTGGATGATCATCTTTCCTAGTGGAGGAAAACTAGATCCATATGTAGTGTTTCTTATGTCAGACTTGCATTTGATTAATTTCTCATGATTCTCTTTCATCAGATATTAGAGTTCATGTCAATGAACAATTACGTGCATTCCCCCTTACATGTTTAAATGGTGGGATTTTCCAAATTCTATGAGTTTTCAACGTCCACATTTGGTGGTGTTTTAGGTAGATCTTCATTGAGGCTCAACCTAGGAGTTTCAGATTGAAGACTTAGAGACAATATCAATTTATGTACTAGCTCTTGCTACCTTGCTGATATACTTGTTTGGACTTATGATTGAGAGGGGGGATTATTAGCTTGTAGCTTTCAATACAATCATGAAATCCTTCACCACCATTATGTATTTTACATTATATGATATAGTTTTTATCCTAACTGTGTATTAGATCCTATTTTTCCTCCTCCTAGACTTATCTCTTGATGAGGTGCATGTGTCAGAATAAATCTAGTTTATGAGGAGGTTACATCCATGTACTATAAATGTTTATCATTGGAATGAATATAGAGTCGATAATGGCTTAAAGCCTTTTCTACCAAATTCTTGTGTTTTACTTGTGATCTCTCTCTCTCTCTCTCTCTCTCTCTCTCTCTCTCTCTCTCT
>WSFP011563305.1:0-10970 GCA_009831015.1 Picea engelmannii
TTGAACTTCTGCTCAATCTTGGCAGCATATCGATATGCCACACCAAGCGAGGAGATGTCAAGGAACTCCATTTCCTCCTGAATGTATCTGTGCAGACAACTGCGGTATTTTAACACCAAATGTTTCTCTGAATCTTTGATACCCAACTTTGTGTGTAGGGTATGAAACGGATTCGTCATCTCATGCACATCTTGGTTCCTTTGTTGCCGCAGCGTAGTCCATTGTATGTATTTGTCCTCATAGCTCTCCACAGGATAATATTGTTCCTTGATGGCATCTTGAAAAGAATTCCAAGTGGGTGCAGCTGAGAACAAAGAGGGTTCTCCCTCATCTTGTTGCTCCGAGTAGGTTTCCCACCAGTCCTTGACATGGGGGGTTGCTTTAAGGAGTGATAAAATAATCTTTTCTCGGTCGGAAAAGTCATGAACCGAGAAATATCCTTCTAACAGATTCAACCATTTATCTATGACATCTGCATCTATTTGGCCCTCAAATATGGGAATGTCAAAGTTTACTTGTACCTTAAAAGGAGTGGTGCCTCCAGAGTGCATGTTGGATGTCGATGCGCCTCTAGTGGGAATCCGTTGAAGAATCTGGGCAAAGTTGTCCATCATCACGTTCCTTTGTTTCTTGAGGGCCTCCTCGAGCAACATTTTGATAGGATCTCCTGCTCCCTCATCTTTCTTTTCTTCCCCCATGGGCAGTCGTCGGGGTTTGCGAGGTTGATCTTGCAAAGGTTCAACCAGATCGAGCCCCAACTCCTTATACCCCGACCTCATTGGGGACATGCAAAGAAGGATCGAGAATGAGTGGACTGCTCTGATACCATTGATACAGATTTATGTAGGAACACAATGAAATACATAAATACACATAAACACAGAGATGCATCGGAAATAAGACTTCATTTCATTAATAACAAATGACTGAAATATGCTTACAAACATAATGGAAATAAACTAGCTAGGGCGTTGGTAGCTTATCTCTGAGAAGAGATGTGGCGGCTACTGGCCTCTGAAATGTGTTACAATGAGGCTCAAAGGCCTATTCTTATTGAGAAACAATGGAAAAACCCTAAACATCCAAAGACCTAACCCTAGGAGATGAAACGCCAAGACTATGGGCCCTGTTTGGGTAAGTTGGTACATCAACTTCTCGGGGATGTAACTTTGGCATACGATCTCCGTTTGACGCGTTCCATACCTCGTTAGAAAGATCTATCCGAGGACTACAACTTTTGGGTGAGAAACATGATCCAAGATAATTGTTGCTCCCCGTTTTCTCAAAAAAACGTCGTTTAAGGCCTGAAAACGGCTCCAGAAGTTCAGGACCCGAAAAACTGCTTAAAATAGTAAACTGTGTGGAAACTGAAAAACTAAAAGAAGCAATGGTGGGGGTCCAAGTGGAATAGGTGGGTGGCCACCAACATCCACCTGGATCACTCTGAAGTCTAAAGTATAAACATCTTCCTTTGTTGTTAACTTGCCTAGAACAAGAAAAAAATCGAAAGGAAACAAAACAAGATTATCTCCTAAAAGGAGAATAATGAGTACATCGCTAGAATCAAAACAATTTAAGGATTGTTGTCACAGCTACAATACCTACTTGTAATGTAGAAAACTTTAGAAATGTAGGTCAAAGGCATGATAATTAAAACAATCAAACCCGGAGTCTTCGCTTCGAGTGTGTTGTTCCTCTGAATGCACCGAGGATCCATGACTTCAACAAGGTTCCTTCCTCCTGCAAGTACCTTCATGACAATGATACAAATAATATATACAAGTGCATACCTAAGGGTGTTGATATGAATTCTCCAATGGCACCTAGCTAATCTCTGTCCTCTAACATCTTCATGAAGATGGTAGCCATGGTGTCACCATATTTTCAAATTCTTCACAAACCCTTGTCAACTGGGCTAGAAAACCTAATGGCTAGGCTAGGATAACAACCTTAGGTTTTGTTGGGCTTATGAATACCAACAATAAGTCTTAAGAGAGTCACAATAATATTGGTGAGCTGAAAAGCTCTTTCAATGAGCTGCAGAAACCCTAAAACCAAAAATCTGCAGAAAATTGCGAAACCCTAGGGCCAAAAATCCAAAATGCTCGAAAATGCAATTTGAGACTTGTTGGAGGTGCGCTGAAGGAGGTCGTACACTCCTGTACAAATTTTAGCCCCAGTGTCCAAGTTTAAGGTGCTGAAACACCTCATAAAAGGAGGGTCATACGAAATTGTAGCAAACCCTAGAGGGTCGTATGGAACTGTAGAAGAAGACGACGACTAGATTTGAATGCTTGTGCATTGGGTTCTTCAAGACCTATGCTCTGATACCATGTTGATTTTTCATTAAGCTAGGCTCAAGCATGAAGTTCATTCCAATTTTAGCATTTTACTTGAACCATAGACAATTGTAGTTTCACCAATAACAAATTGTTACAACAACCAAGATCACAAGAAGAAATACCATGCACAAGTACACAAGAAGTATCCTGGGAAACCCTTCTCAACAAGGGAAGAAAACCCAACCAATCCTTTGTTATATTCTTCAAGAGAAAGACTTCCCACACCATAAACCTAGAACACAAAAGGGTGCTCACAAAACCTAGAAAGCTAGCGCCCAAGAGAGGTGTGCACTTTAGCCTAAGAACAAGTACTTGCTAAAATTTCCAAACTCACACTTGTGTTATGTTTCCTTAATGGGGAAATTACCTTTATTTATATTAGACTGGACATATCAAAAGTAGTGTCTATTGGCACAATAGGGACGACCTCAATAACTCACAATATAATTAATAATTACCATATTAATTATATTTTACATTAATTATCTTTCACTTTATGGTGGGGTCGACCTGTACCCTTTACATCACAATTAGGGTCACAGGTAAGTTTGACTCTTGGAAAATATAGCAAGGGATCTCATACACCCACTAGTGCTCAACCACTAGGGGCACACCCATCTATGCTCAGCCGTAGGGACGTTCACGTCTCTATCTCACTGTGTCTCACAGGAGAATCATCAGAATACACACTCACTAGTGCTCAACCACTAGGATCACGTTCACCTATGCTCAGCCACTGGAAACGTCCTACTCAACATATCTTTGTCTCACTGCGTCTCATAGGAGAATCATCTAGAGTATCACATCATCTCAACTGTCTGCATAGAGGAGACCAATACATCGTTTCATCTCTGCCTCAAAGATAATGACACACCCAACTCATGGGCTTCCTCACCCCACATAGGGGCACACAATGTGTCATCTCTGTCTTAGAGAGGAACCACACACCCATCTCATGGGAACACCCAACTCATGGGCTTCCTCACCCCACACAGGGGCACACAACGTTCCTTCTCTGTCTCAGAGAGGAACAACACACCCAACTCATGGGCTCTCCCTCAGGCCGACTCACTCAGTCTGTGTCCTAGAGGATGTCTCACACAACTATAATCATCAACATTCACGAGGAAACCTCGATATGTCTCGTGAGACATTGGTTCCATGAGGGAACCTCGATATGTATTAAACATTGGTTTCATGAGGGAACCTTGATATGTCAAGTATGGTCCAAAATGACTTTACGTGGTCATCAATTTTTTTGTAAGAAGAGGCATCCATGACTGCAGTGTATGTTCAAATAAGAAGTCCTCATAAAAGTTTGAGGAACATGAACCCCGAGGAGGCCTTCACCGGAGTGAAATCCCGAGGTTTAACACTTCAGGATATTTGGGTGTCTAGTATACATTCATGTACCCAAGGAGAAAAGGACCATGATAGACCCTTCAAGTAGAAATGGTACACTTGTAGGGTACAATGAGTCTTCGAAGGCATACCGATCTACATCCATGGTCAGAGACCCATTGAGGTGAGCAAAGATGTTACCTTTGAGGAAGAGGTAGCCTTCATGAGATCTAGAGGATCTCACATGGAGATTAATAGTGAGAGACATGAAGAGATGGCGCCTTCTCCCCCTCACTCTGCAACAATTTAGAGGGAGACAATTGAGCTTATTGATCCAATTGATCCCATTGATCCTACAACTCCAGTTAATGTTCCCATAGATATTGCAGTAGGTTGGAAGAGACCTGCATGGGCTCGTCAAACTTTGTAGGAGGCAGAAGGACATGCAACTCCCTGTGGTACCTTCTGAGAGAGCAAGAGACCTCATAGATATTCATGCTATGCCACAACTATGAGCCACATCATTTATTATGAGCCTTCCTGTCATGAGGAGGCATCTAGTCATCCAGTATGGAGAGATGCCATGATGGAGGAGTATTAGTCCATCATGAAGAATGATGCATGGGATATTGTTCCGAGACCTAAGGGGAAGTTTGTAGTGACTTCCAAGTGGATCTATAAGATTAAACACACAGTTGATGGAAGTATCGAGAAGCACAAAGCGGGATTTGTTGCTAGAGGATTATCTCAGGTGGAGGGAATAGATTATGAGGAGACATTTGCTCATGTTTCTCGATACACTTCTATCCGGACGATTATTTCCCTTGCAACATCCATGGGTTGGAGACTACATCAAATGGATGTGGAGACAACCTTTCTCAATGGAGAGATTAAGGAAGAAGTATACATTGAGAAACCAAACGGTTTCATGATAAATGAGAAGGAGTCTCATGTGTGTAGGTTGAAGAAGGCCCTATATGGACTCAAGCAGGTACCTCGAGCTTGGTATGCGAGGATTGATGGAGACCCGATGAGTTTGGGCTTCAACAAAAGTGTTTTTGATCCCAACCTGTACTACAAGACTGTTAATGGTGAGCTCTTGATTTTGGTCCTCTACGTTGATGATTTATTCCTCACCGGTACAAAGAGCCTTATTGTTGAATGCAAGTATGCGATGGCCTCTGATTTTGAGATGAAGGACCTTGGTATGATGCACTACTTATTGGGACTAGAGGTGTGGTAGAGAACCGATGAGATCTTCCTGAGTTAGGGGAAGTACACAGTTGAGATATTGAAAAAGGTTGGGATGCTAAACTGTAAGCCCATGGCTACACCAATGGTGACGTATTTGAAGAAACTAAGTGTGTCTTCTTCTGATTATGATAAGATTGATCCGACCCTATACAGACAACTGATTGGATCATTGATGTATATGGTTAACACCAGACCAAATATTTTCTATGCAGTGAGTGCACTTAGCCAGTTTATGAGGTAACCGAGACAACCACACTGGATTGATGTGAAGCATGTGTTGAGATACCTACGAGGCACAGTTGGACATGGTATGAGATATACTTCCAGTATTGACATGAGATTGCAGGGATATATTGACTATGATTGGGCAGGGAGTGCAGTGGATAGGAAGATCACCTCCGGGTGTTGCTTCACTTTGGGATTTGCCATGGTTTCCTGGTGTAGTAGGAAACATACTTATGTGGATTTGAGCACCGCATAATCATAGTACAACATCTTAGACATGGTGCATAGGAAGGAAATATTGGTGCAATACCTTCCTTCAAATGAGTAGGTTGTAGATGTTCTTACCAAACCCCTTACTAGGACGAAGTTCGAGTACTTCCTTGAAAGACTTGGCATGACAAAGAATGCCTCCCTCACTGAGAGGGAGTGTTGATGTTTGCAACTTCCTGGGACATTCTACAGATCGTACTCCTCTGTGACTAAGTTTAGTTGATCTGTGAGGACACTTATCTGAGAAGGGATAAGTGGGTTTGGGCTTATAGCCCAACGTCCCTTGTGGAGAGTACATGAGGACACGTCCCTTGTGGAGAGCACATGAGGACATGTCAAGGGAGTTGACCTCGACATATCACACTATGGAGAGTTGACCCTAGTGTTTATAGAGGGAGGAGCATCTAGAAGTCCACATGGGAGTGCCATGTGTGACATACCTTTGTGCTATTACAATGATTGTGTACCACTGGCAGTGACTATGTGTCACTGGACAATAGTTGTGTGCTACTAGTTGATTACAGAGTAGTCAATGGACTACTAGATGAAGACATCATAGAGAGATACCTCCCTAACTAAGAGAGAGTGTTGATGTTTCAACATCGTGCAAACCTTCTCCTAGATTGGGCTGCAGACCAAGGGAGATTAGGTACATTTATCATAAATGTGCACTTTTGGGAAATGGTCCCAAGCGTAGTCCTTCCTTGATTATGACAAGGAATAATATGGACTCGAGGTGCTTAAGGTGCTTTCCACGTGTCAGTTAGCATCGAGTTGAAATTCACTCACATGTGTGTACCTATGGTGAACGACCTTGGTGTGGTCTTTGTCCTAGTCATGGTGATTTGACAAGGAATGATAAAAGACTTAAGATGCTATATGCTATCACATGTAGACCTAGAGTGAGCCTGATCTCAGAGAGAGTAAGTTGGCTCAGAGGGAGAGCCACAAGTAAAGTTTCCCCTCGATTCAAGTGGGAGAGAGACATTTCCAAGGACTGATAGACAAATGCCATGAGTCTAGGGCAAAGTTTGTATACTTCAGAGGAAAACTCGATATGATGTAGAATGTCTGCCTCGTTGAGAGGGAGTGTTGATGTTTGGACAACATCGAGAAGACATTCCTCTAGATTAATAATTAATAATATAATTATTAATTATTAAATAATATATATAATAAGTAATAATAATAATAATAAATAGTTATTTATTATCCATGGGATGCATCCCTTCATGGATGGTCACCATATGTTCTCTATATATGGAACACTCATCATTGTAATGAAATATCTATAAGATGTCATCTCATATAGAAAAATCAACAAAATAGATAGTTCAATGGTTCATTATTTTGATCGTTGTGAGTTTATGAAAGGAAAGGAAAGTTGATTTCAAGGTATAAAACTCTTTCAAAACCTCAAAGAAACATTGGTATAGAAATATTGGGCCACTGTGTTGCTTTTGAGACTTCAAATTGCTTTAGCAATTAAACGAAATAAAGCTTAGTAGCACACAACAAAATCAAAGCGATTATTCTACTAATTCCATGAAACCACACAAGATAAAAACTTAACCTACTCCAAACTTATGATTTGATTATGCCCCTTAAGGATTTAAGAAGTAGATTTTGTGAAGTAGGGTTTAAGGAGTAGATTTTATCATGGAAAATCAAAATTCCAACCATATATATTTTTTTTATGAAAGGTGACAATCCAAATTTTTTCCATCTACACTTTATAATAATTGAACTAAAAGAAGAGTTGTTATTATACTAATTAATGTGGCAATAAGAATGGATGAAGAATAATAACACCTCTTATCTTTATGATTAGGAATCATGCTGATATGATTTAGATAGATGGTGAAGGTTTTGGTTCTTATTGGTTTGTAGTAATTGAAGAAACACATGACATGTGAACTTATTATTGTGCATCTATAGTAGTAGAAGAATCATATGGTGCATAATTAAGTTGTAGCAAATTAGTACAATAGAAGAATTAGATGGTGGATGATATGGTCACTATCAATACAAAACAATAGAAGAACTGGGGTGACCCTTATTTATAACTATTATCTTATGATAACCAAGGCATGTTCTCATTGGTCTCATCTCAAGCTCAATAATAGTAATATTGCCTTATCCATACCCATCAACTTCACCACATATGCAACCTAACCATTGAAGTATTTGGAACCTATTCCCTTAGTGTGCTTCTCAAATTAGCAATTTCAAGAGAATATTGTGCATGAATACCCCATAGTGCATGTGGAGATGTTTCAAAAGTAGGGAATATAATTATTTTTTATAGAGACTAAATATACTATTGTAATGTGTCAAGCATCGCTTCTTTGTCCCCTAATCCATCCATTTGCATTTGATAGGTGATAACCATGGTTTCTTCCATCTTAATGACCTAAATCGTTTGGTTATATTGTTAATCATAACTCTTAAAACCCAAAGAAACAAAAGTTTGTAATTTCCTAAAGCACTTTAATAATTCACTTAATTATTTTTCAAGCTTCTAATTGATGTATTGGAAATTCTTGTTGGAGTTTCCCTTCTCATCCAACTATAAAATCAAGAGATCACAATGACTCTTCAAGCCTTGATAACCATCAAAGAATCCATTATCATTCTGAAGTGAAGTGGGCTTCTCAAGGAGTTTGGCATTCGTGTCCTATAAGGAAGGAACCTCCTCATAAATCCTGGCATTATAATTCTACAGTGAAACAATTATGGAATGACATTTTGAATTAGTATTGCACAATGAATTAATCTTATCCTAAAGTTTGTCATTAGTATATGTTCTCAACCAAATCCATGACCAAAATAAATGGAGTTTAACAAAACCCCACAACTTGTTAGAATATTATGCTCGTTTACCACAAGCAATGCTACACCATTGCTACCTAACCATAGGCATAAATCCACCCCCGAGCACCTTAACCTTTAACAAAAAGAATGATTATGGGAATGTTCACTAGAACCAACAGATAAACCAATGTAGTTGCACCTTCTCCAGAGGTAGCGCATAAAATAGAGTACCAAAAGACTGAACAATGAATTACTGCACACCAACAACTGCTACAACTCCTCCTCAACACTTGCGCCTTTCTTCTGGATAACTGAGTGTGTGTACAAATGAGCTGGGGTGCCTTTTATTTGTACGAATATGGCCAGGTGAACAAGTGTCTCTTCAAAGATATATATATATATCTCTTTCTGGCAGAGTCGACTTTCCTTTCTAGGGTTTTCACACATCTGTTAGGTTTCCTCTTGCTTCCGAAATATTTTATTATAGTCAAAGTTTTATCCATGGAGGTTAGTACCTCCCGCAACTACCAAAACATCAACACTCCCTCTTAGCTAGGGAGGTATTTAACCATGATGTTCCCTTCTAGTCTTCATAGCCTTGCTTGATATGACATGATCCTCTTGTCATGGTTATGCAGACCATGCTACTAGGAGCATCATTACATCACACATGGCTACACTCATGTGGACCTATCAATCTCATCTAGGGACCACAACCCACTAGAGAACACTAGAGCTACACCTCGTAGTGTGTGTCACCATCATTGTCACAGGCTACACCTGCATGACGTGCTCACCCATGGCTACACCCATGTCGTGAGTATCATCATTACTATCATCATTATCCATCCATATCACATGGCATGGGCAAGACCTACATGGTCTTGCAGACCGGTAGCATCACGAGATCTACACATGTTATCTCATGATCACCTAGATCATATTACGAGCAACACCATCACAACCATACAGGTTCTCGACTATTCCACTAGCGTACCAGAGTGTCTCACTGGTGTAGCAACAACTTGACATACCATACCATCTCATCGGAGTAGCCTACAAATCGACATAAATCCTACAACTCGGCATAAGGCCTACAACTCGGCATGAAGCCTACTACTCTGCACAAAGCCTACAACTCAACACAAAGCCTATAACTTGGCACAAGGCTTACAACTCGACACGAATCCTACAACTCAGCATGAATCCTACAACTCGACACAAGGCCTACAACTCGGCATGAAGCCTACAACTCGACACAAAGGCCTACAACTCGATATGAAGCCTACAACTCAACACAAGGCCTACAACTCGACACGAAGCCTACAATATCCTTCTTTTCGAATTCTACCATCAACTCCTTGTAACTGAGAGACTCCTTGAACCACACTTCCACCTGTTGCATGTCCCTATGCATCCTGCAAAGTGTCACGAAACCATACTTCTTTCTGATCACTAAATCCCTCTGAATTTTGACTCCCTCTAAGTCCTTTCAAGTCTTGCTTTTTTGTGGTAACCTTCCTGGACTGCGTAGGATAACCTACCCAAAATAGGAACAACAAGCGCAAAAGTATTTCCAATATAATAGTATTTTATATAAGAACATATCAATTTCATGGTAATTCATTATAACATTACCAAGGTGTATTGCCTGAGAACAAGAACAAGAAATATCTCCTAGAGGAGATGTTAGTTCATATTGCAATTAAGTACAATAAGCATTTATATTAATAGTACATGCTACTAAGTATTCATTTATTCCTAGCATTAATAAAATCTAAAGGATTGCAATACTCACTTCAGCAAGAATAATAAAATATCAAACCTGATATGCAAACCTGGAGTCTGGCTATTGTTTTGCTTGAGTTGCTTTTCTTCCGAGACAAGTATTCTTTCCAACCTGGAGAGTGTGTTGTTCCTCTGAATGTATTATATATGAGATATTTATGGATCTACGATTGCTTCTTGGACAAAGATCCCTTCTCTTTCCAGATATTTAGATCTACAGTAGTTGTTTTTTATTGTTTCTCCTACTCCACATTCATGTGCTTGGAAGCTCCAAAAATCAAACTCTTCATCCTTTGACGCTTGCTCTTTAGTCTGTGGTTCCATAATTTTGCCCTTTGTTCCTTACAAGGATGATGTCAATCCTTGTCTTCCATGCTCTACCAAGAGACCATACTTCTGCTGCGTCACTTTGATTTCATGGAGGAAGTCATGACCGTCTTTGAATTTGACCTTACCAGTCTTTTGACTTTGACCAAATGAACTTTGACTTTGACATGTCAAGCATTGACTTTGACCCAAAAATTTAACTTTGACATTTTTGATGGCCGAGGGTACCAGGAGATGTGTTGGGTTACGACACACTAGTATATCCAAGAATTATGCCAAACATTTCACTTAAAGTGCCCGAACAATCAAGTTAGGGTTTGTTGTTGCTGCAAGATCAAAAACCCTAGCCGCAACTGCGATTGTGCTGCAACGAGCTTGACAAAGAGCTGTGGATCTACCTTCCAGTGGTTAGAATGTTCCGAAGGTGCTGTGGGTCCATAACCTATTAGAATATTGTGCTCGTTTACCATAAGCAATGCTACACCATTGCTACCCAACCATAGGCACAAAACCACCCTGAGCACCTTAACCTTTGATAGAAAGAATGATTTTGGGAAGCCTCACTAGAACCAACAGATAAACCAAGATAACACACCTTCTCTAGAGGTA
>WSFP011563306.1:0-10970 GCA_009831015.1 Picea engelmannii
ATAGACCAACCCTTCTCCACAGTGAGCACACTCACTGCTCACTTCAGAGCCATAGGCTCTAGCAAAGAAGGGATGATTACAAATGCTTGTGGGCCCCAAAGTGATCAATAAAAAGATATGTTCATGGGGAGAATAGTTACTATTAGGTCATTGCTAGGATCAGAGAACTGGTTGATAGGAGGTGACTTCAACATCATCCTTACGCTAGAGGAAAAGATGAGAGGCACCAAGCAGTTGTATCAAGATAGTGGTAAGTTCAGAACTCTCATCGATCAACTTAATTTAATGGACATAGAAACTAGAAATGGTGTCTTCACCTGGTCCAACCATAGATTGGATAACCAACATGTTGCAAGTATAATAGATCATTTCCTCATCTCTGAATCACTATTTTTGGATGATCTGATCCTTGAAGCCAATAACCTCCCAAAAGCTGGCTTAGATCACTAGTTGGTCTCTCTCTAGTTAGACACGGGTGCCACGCCTAAGCTCAAACCCTTCAGATTTGAGAAGTTTTGGCTCAACCACCCATAGTTTCAAAACCTATCCAAATCTTGGTCGAAGAAAGAAGAAATAGACCAGGGCACATGTATGTATAAATTCCAGCAAAGATTAAAAAACTTCAAAGGACAACTAAAGAACTGGAATAAAAAAGTGTTTGGAAATATACTACTGAGGAAGCAGGAAATCATTCAATGCCTGGAAGCTCTACAGCATGTCTTTATTGAAGGGGAAAGAATGAAAACCTTGATTAAGGATGAAGAGAAGTTATAGGTAGAACTGGAAGAGCGACAGAAGCAAGAGGAGATACTCTGGAGGCAAAAATCCAGAGTACAATAGCTCAAGGAAAGGGAAAAGAACACCAAGTTTTTCCATAGATCCATGGTGCACAAGAGATACATAAACATAATCACTCAACTAGAATACAACCAGGGCAACCCCATCCTGGATCACGCAAGCATAGAAGAGGAATTGACAAACTACTATAAATATATTCTCACTTAACACATAAAGGACCGAACGACTACTATTCACAAGATCACAAGTCACATCCCCTCCCTGTTCACAAAAGAGAAAAATGAACCACTGACCTAGCTAATCAAACAAGAGGAAGTGGATCAAGTAGTCAAAGAGATGCCCCATGACAAAGCCCCACGGTCAGATGGCTTCACAATAGACTTCTTCCATTATTGTTGTTCGTTGATCTGGGAAGAAGTCTGGCAAGTAGTTGAAGACTCTAGAACTGATTGTTGAGATTTCTGTGGTGAGGAGTGTTTTCAGGCTGAATCAGAAGAACCACAGTATTATCAATTAAGTGTCGACGTTTCAGATCCATATTAGGATCCATCATCGGGACAAGAAGCCTAGGATTAATTGTGAGAAGAGAAGGTTATAAATATCTAACTTAGGCGGGGAAATTTATTGTCGGCTAGAGTTTCAAGTGGAGATTTTAGATTAGGTTTTAGTCAAATTTAGGGTTTTTACAAGATTTCTTCTTTATTTTAAAATTTATTTGAAATTTTTTGTTTAAAATTCTTTATTAAGATATTTTAGATTTTATTTAAGATTTTTGTTTTAAATTATTTTGTAATCATCAAGGTGTTATTATGATGTTGTTAGATTTAATGGGTTAGGTGGAAATTAAGTGTTGTTTAATTAAATTTTTTAATTAATTTTTTATTGAAAAACTATATGTTGATTTCTTTAAGAAAACTCTAAAAATATTTTAAGGTGTTTAGAGTTTAATATTATTTATTGGTTCAATATGTTTATGAGTAAAATTTTAAGTTATCTTAATAGAGGTAGTTTTATTAGGTTTTGATTAGTGTAATTTAGGTTTAGGGTTTGTTAATCTAAATTTTTTCTGTGTTTATTAATTTAGGTTTAGGGTGTGTTAATCTTAATTTAGGTTTAGGGTGTGTTAATCTTAATTTTTTCAGTAAATGTGGAAATTAAGTGTTGTTTAATTAATTTTTTATTGAAAAACTATATGTTTATTAGTTTTGATTTCTTTAAGAAAAACCCTAAAAATATTTAAGGTTTTTCGAGTTTAATATTATTTTAAAATTGTTTAGTGGTTCAATATGTTTATGAGTAAAAAAAATTAGTTATCTTAATAGAGGTAGTTTTATTAGGTTTTGATTAGTGCAATTTAGGTTTAGGGTTTGTTAATCTTAATTTTTTCAGTGTTTATTAATTAATTAAAATATTATTAAGATAGAGTTATTTATTTGTTTATTCTTTTATTTTTATGAATCAGGGGTAGCCAATTTTCACTTTAAGTCTAGGCCATTGTCTCTGTTTAGGTTTCTTGGGTGCTTACGGATTTCGATTGCTTCTGTAATATGTCGTTTAAAGAGGTGTTCTTCTTTGGCCAGAATTTTGGTGTCTTTAGGCAAACATGGTGTTTAGTTTTAAGGGAGTTTTCTGGTAGGGCGGAGGTGTGTATGCATTCATTCTTTATGTTGGCTCCATGTTCTTTGATCCTAGTCTAGAAGGAGCAACCAGTTTCACCAATGTAGCATTCTTCGCAGGAGCATTCTATTTTGTAAATTCCTTTGCTTTTGTGAGGGTCAAGTTTGTCTTTGACGGATCTCAAAATTTTTTTTATGGTTTCATGTGGTTTGAAGGAGGTCTTGATCTCTTTATTGCTAAGGATCTTCGCAATCTTGTTGATAACCCCTTGGATGTAAGGTAGGTAGGCCTTTCTGTTGGGGTTCTAGTCTTCTAGGGGGTTAGAGTTTTTGTCGATTTTTTCTAGGGCTTTATTTATTGCATTCGTGATGTCTTTATGTTTATAAGCTATGTTTTTAAAGACAACTGAGAGGTGGTCTTTTTCTTGTTCTATGTGTGTCTCATCATATATTCTTATGGCTCTTGTGGCTAGAGTTTTTAGGACACCTAGTTTTTTGTTAGGGTGGTGATGGGAGTTGGTGTGGAGATAGTTTTTAGTGTGGGTCTTTTTTCTATAGACTGCATGCCCTAAATTACCATCGCTTTTTCTATTGATTAGAAAGTCTAGAAAGGGGATGCTGCCATTTTCTTCGAGCTCCATAGTGAATTTTATTTCTTCTGAGATGTTGTTAAGGTGTTACACTAATCCCAAGCTTCTTGTCCTGATGATGGATCTGAAACGTCGACACTTAATTGAGAATATAGAAATTCTAGGCAAAAAAATTCGACCTTCAACGCCACCTTCCTCACTCTAATTCTAAAGGAAGAAAGGGTAACACATCCCAAACAATTCTGGTTGATAGCACTCTGTAATGTAATCTACAAAATCATCACGAAAGTCATTTCCCTTCGACTCAAACTGATCTTTCCCTTCATCGTCTCCAAAGAGAAATCGAGTTATGTAGAGGGGCGTCAAATCATGGATAGTGTCATCCTGGAACATGAGGTCATACACTCACTTAATTCAATGTGATCCCTAGGTATGCTCATCAAGCTTGACATTTCTAAAGCTTTTGATAGAATAAGCTGGCAATACATGTGCTCCCTCTTTGAAGCCTTTGGCTTTGATAACCTCTGGGTAGCCTGGATCATGTAGCTCACTTCCTCAGCCTTCTTCTCCATCCTTGTCAATGGAGTTCCCTCCCGATCCTTTTTTCCCACCCATGGAATTCGGCAAGGGGATCCCCTCTGCCCCTTCCTCTTTGTCATAATGGGGGAAGTCCTTGGGCGCTACATCAAAGCTTCGATAAAGGATGGATCTATCAAGTTTCTACCTCTCTATAACCTCCATCCAACTCCCTCCAATATTCAATTTGTAGATGACACACTGTTGTTGAACACCCCCACTACCCAGAAGGAAAACAAGCTCAAAATTATCCTCACCAACTTCATCGACACGTCAAGAACCTCCCTAAACCTCGACAAGTCACAACACTACTTTTGCAACACCCCAGTGGCAATCCAAAACCATATCTCTTGAATTCTGGAAATCCCCAAGAGCTCCCTTTCGTATAATTATCTAGGTGTTCCCCTCATGGGAGAAACCACTCGTAATATCTCCTGGGACAACCTATTGCTTTCCATCTCTAATAGACTTAGTAACTATACCTTCAGATCGCTAAACCTTGTTGCCCACTTGGTTCTTCTAAAATTCGTGCTCCAGGCCCTGCTGAATTACCTCTTCACCGCCTTAGCAGCTCCATAGTCTGTCATCAGAGCCATCAGAAACCTACAATGAAGTTTCTTGTGGCATGGTCATCAACTAGATAACAAATGGGCACTCGTAGGTTGGGACAAAATCTACCAGTCCAAATCATTAGGTGGGCTGTGTCTTAGATATCCATGCAAAATCAATCATCCCACAGAACTTTGGGCAAGAATCTGGAAATGAAAATATGTGCCCAATATCAGATAGGACCTTCTCATAAGACCCAATGATCATATTCATGGTTCCAACATCTGGAATAGAGATTGGAGAAATAGACCACTCATATAGAAACATGCATTATGAGATATACTAAATGGAGAACACTCCTTATTTTGACAAGACTCCTGGCAGGAAGAACCACCCTTATCCTCCATAGAATATCACATCCCCATCTATCAACAAATGTAATCAAGGGACACTCTACATGTAAAATATCTCTGGAAGGAAAACTCGCCACAACAATCATGGTGCAGATGGAAAACTCAACCCCATGAATTGAACATACAGGAGGAAACAGACATGTAGGCCTAGAGGGACTGTGCCAATCAGTGGAAAATCCACATCAGGGATGGTCCAAACATCCTTATATGGGGCCACTCACCAACAGGTAACTTCTCAGTCAAAGAAGCTTACCATCTCGAGGAAAACTACCAAATGCAACCTAAAGAGCACATATGGAGCAAAATCTGGAATCCAAAATTTTGGCCGAAAGTATCACTTTTTCTCTGGTTAATTGCACAAAACCGTATTCTCACTTGGAACAACCTTAGAAAATGAGGATTTGTGGGCCCTTGAATCTATCTCCTATGTCGACAACAAGAAGAGACAATGGAACACACACTAAATCAATGCATCCACAGTGAAGCCATTTGAGATATGGCAGCGGAACTAATGCATCGCTCCAACAAGAACCGTGCCAGCATTGCAAGAACCATTGAGAATTGGGATTTAATCTCCTATCAAAATCCAATCCTAGATTGCATCTGGAAATTGATACCAGGCTTCTTATTCTGGCAAGTTTGGAAAGAAAAAAACAAAAGAAGTTTCCACTCCACTTCCTCCCCCCTTCACTCCACATGGACAAGGATCCTCAACCTAATCCAGGAAAAAACCAAAGCCAAGTAATGGATTTAGGAAGATCTCAAGTGAAATCCTGTGGAAAGTCACATCCTCCAGGCCTGGCAGCTAAATCTCACCGAGGATTCTCGATAGAATGCCACTCGCCAAGTCAAAATTGCTTGCAGTCCGAAAACTTGGTCCCCTCCCCCTCTTGACTTTGTCAAACTAAATTTCGATGGTTCTTCAAAGGGTAATCCAAGGCCGATGGGTTTTGGTGCAGTACTACGAGACAGTGAGGGGAGAATTCTACACATCGCAGCAGGATATCTGGGATTCAACACAAACAATGATGCAGAAATTTGGAGCCTTCTCAAGAGAATTAATCTTGCAATCAGTCACAACATCTTTCAACTCATAGTGGAAGGGGATTCCCAGGTCATTATTCAACTCATCTCCAAAAGCATCCATGGTTCACACCCCTCGAAAATCTCACCAAGCTAGCAATTACTAGGACTGTTGGAAGACTTCAGGTCCCTCCTTCAACCTCGTCTCACACTTATCCCCTCACATGTGAAAAGGGACACCAACAAAATTGCAGACTATCTGTCCAACGAGGGAGTGGAATCAAAATAAGAGTATATCGAATTGGATGCTCAAATCTCCCCACCTCCCAAACTATTGGCTCAATGTCTCAATATAGCCCAAAGAGATTATCCTACCCCAGATGGGGTGACACGTAGCCCAAGGGAGGTCACACAGTCCTCATGCAAAACTCTCCATAAATATGGCTAGTTTCCACCCTAAATCCCATTCTTGTATGGAGGACGACCATAAACACTTACAAAGGGAGGGAGGACATCTCCCCCACGCAGGATTAATGGCACCCTCACCGATTAATTGCAGGTAGGTGACGTTGGGTACAGGGGGAGATTGTGCAGTCTTATCATCCCCTTAGATAATTCTCCAGTTCATCCATGGCATTCACCATTCTTCTTCTGCGCTTTGTCTCTTTACTTTGCTCGGGGATTTGGCTATGGTCCTCTCGGACTTCTCTAGCCTCATTCTCAGACTTCTCCAGTCTTCAGGCTCTACCATGCTGAGAGAGAGAGGAAAACCCAAGCTAAGACCCTCCTAGTACTGTCACGCTGCAAGGTAGAGACGCTTGCGCAATTTGGAGAGGGATTTATCCATATACTGGACGCAGCTAACCATGAAGTCACCCACGCCACCAATGGCCTTCGTGGAGGAGGAAATCCTGGAGGAGCCAATTCACGTTCCACCAGAGTCCCTCCTCTACACGGTCTAGGATGCCCATGACAACCCCAGCACCACCATTGTAGCTACGGATCTAGAAACAACCATGGAAGGTGCCACTTGCATTGTCCAGGAGGAACTCCCCACAACGGACTACCCGGTTGAGCCCCCACTACTGAACCCAGATGCAGATTGCGACCAAAATCCACCCAGTCTCTTCAACCTAGAGCAGTTGGATCTCAATTTTTAAATGAGGGGCTACATGATGGAGCAACTCCACTGGCATACCCTCATTAGCAGTCGAATCGACATGATGTTTGATGCCTTCTCGAACGCGCCAGTCAAGAAGAGGTGCCTGACCTATGCACAACCCTTTGCACTCATACCCAACGATGGAACTCCTCATAGTGACTCTCTGGATGGCAAGTTCCACTATTCTCATAACCATCTTAATGTTTAAGGTTGCAGAGTCCTCTGAGCCTCACTTTCATGGAAATGGAGTTTTGTTCTTGTCTACCTTGTCTGGTTCTTTGTTTAGTTTTTTGTCTAGTTTGAATTATCATCTTTTGATTGTATGTTCAAAAAGAATTGTCCACACCTCCAGCTTCCACTTGCTTTGGTTTCCAACTAAATGGTGGAGTAAGTGGTGGTTGTTGTTTTTGGTCGAAAGAACAAATGGCTTCCACATGTTTCGATTTCCACTAGTTTGGTGGAACAGGTGGAAAGCATGTGACATATATCAATTTTGTATAGTGACAACGAATTAATAAGGAAATACCCCCTTTTTTTATTTAAAAAAGAAAGTAAGGAAAAACAATGTATGCATTACAAAACTTGTATGCAAGGAAATCAATTGTATTCAAGGAAATCAAATGATGCAAAACATAATTTTGTTGCAAAGAAGAATGTGTGTGTGAATTGAGGATAGAGTATATGAATAATGTTAGCAAGGAATATAACAAAAATAAAAGTGTGGTAGATGGTTAAAGTAATATTGTACATAAACAACATGATAGTGAACACTTAGATTGGCAAGAAAGAAAACAACATTATGAAGATAGAGATAACACACAAATGGAATTGAAAATGAAGTAACACAAGATCAAGAAAGTTGAAAAGAATGGTAAAACTAGCACAGCCATATAATTGATGTGGTTGATGAACGTCGAAAGGCATATTTAATTTATTAAACATAACTTTAAGATAAACTTTAATTATGGTTTGTAAATAAAATCCGATATATCCGTTCATTGTGGTTGTGCTAGTATATGCTAGCAGTCTTTAATAATTGTTAATAATACTGCCAATAATGTACAACACACCAAACATATCCCTCAACTCTGTAAATGCAACCAGAAAAATCAATATTATGACATTATATTATTATCTCTAAATCTAAATGTATACACAAATATTATATTCTATTAATTACCTTGAGGCAGACACCATCCTCAAGGGTCAAGGGCCAAATTGAATTTCTCCAGAAAGAGTCAACCTCCGGGATCAAGATCATCTTGATATGAACCACCTAAATGAGGAAAACACATTCAAATTCCACCCACAAATGGGTTCATGATAAACCATTTTTACAAAGTAGTTTGTGCAAATGGGTTCACGATCAATAAAGGATATCTACTTTCTCTTCATTATCAATTGTGGCTCCGGAAAAGGCTTTCTTTTGGGTTGTGTCCAATCCATAAAAATTGTATATAACATGTGAACTAAAACTTTTATATATACAAGTATGAATTAGACCCGACATCAACAATTTTAATGATGGCTTCCAATACTGGTTTACAATATCGAATAGTTTCCAATACAGATTGGAATGAAGAATAATGTGAGGGTGTTAAGTGTAAGCTAGGATCCGAATGAAGAAGTGTAATCTTAGGGCTTAATAAGGTTTCAAAAAACTAAAAATGTTAGGGAAGCAAATGCTTCATTGCATGTGTGTCGGTCGACCATTGAACAGAGGCGTGAGCCCCATGCATCCATATAAAAATCAAAACATAAAATTGTAAAACCTAAATCCCTGGTCACTAAACCTAAATCATATCAAATATAAAACTCATAAAATAAAACAATAAAACCTAAATCCCTCATTAGTAAACCTAAATCATATCAAATAGAAAAATCAAAACATAAAACAAATCCCTCATCAGTAAACCTAAATCGTATCAAATAGAAAACTCAGAACATAAAACAGTAAAAACTAAATCTCCCATGAAATAGTAAAACCTAAATCTCTCACGAGTTAACCTAAATCATATCAAAGATACAAATCATAGATGAGAGGATGAGTTCATTGGAAATTTAGATCAAAGTCACTTTGATTCCTCTACCATAAATTTGATATTTATGTTTGATGGGTATATTGTACATTACAATACATATCATGGAAAATTTCAATGTAATTTAAGTTTAGGGAAAACCAATTCCAGAAATTTTACCTCGTAGTGCTTGATTCTTTGCTCACTTAGTATTCTTTCCACTCCAATATGCTAAAAATACTGATCACTATTGTGCTCCAATGAATTGAATCGATCCACAACCATTTACAATAGTAGTATCTCTAGATTATGCTCCAATGCATCCGTTCGATCTGCAACCATTTACCATAATAGTATGGATATTGTATGTGTAGGTATATGATCAAAAAATGATTGCCATAATATGAAACGCCAACAGTAATAACTTTAAATTGAACGGAGTAATAACCTGGGAGTAAATATATGTAGGTATATGATCACAAAAAGGCGGCGATAATATGAAACGCCAACCAGTAATGAATGCATTAATAATATGGAAATAATAACTTTTTAAAAATTGAATGTAGGCCAAACATGGCCATGATTTTATAACCCAAGATAAACTGTTCACATCCCATAAAAACTAACGCACGATACTAATATGATACATCCAATCCGTGGTAGTGAGGTTGAGGTAATGACTGCTAATAATCTAAACGTCGCAATAAAAGGTTGAATGGATATTATTTTTTCTTAATCATGTAAATGTGGCAATCATATGGCTAGATAGTAATTTATTAATATGATTAAGTAAATGTGAAAAAGTAAATAGGTTAACTGATGCATTTATAAATGCAAGGAAGTTATGAACATTAAATCTCATTCATTGATTTGGGAGGACGATGAAGAATATGTCAGCGTCTTCAATTGCTAGCCATAAGATTAGGATTTAGAATTAAAAGATCATTAAATGTGTCCATTGTCAATAGGTGTACACCTTTCGACGTAATGAGAATATAAAAAAACGCTATGAAAGCTTAAGAATCAACCATGTGACTGAATAAAAAAAATACACCTTATAAGTGAATTAGCTAATCAATATATTAAAGTTCAAGAATAGATTTGAATAAAAACAAAACTAAGAATTAAGAAAAAACTAAACAATTTTAAATTTTGAAATTGTTTATGTCAATATGAATCAAGTATTATATATAATTAAATTATTAATCTTAAGAGTTAGCTTGAATAGTATATATTTTCGTACAAAAGTTTATACAGATTTTGAAATCAAATTCAATTAAATAAAATTACTAACTAATATTATCAGTTAGTAATTTTAATTAGCAGTTAATATCATCCTCCCTCCAAGAAAAAAACCATACCAAAATCTAACAAAATACAACATTCTTACTTGAAATATTTAATATATAAATAAATAAAAAAACTATATATACTTTTAAAATTTTGGATATAATTAATTTAAAAAAAAATATTATATATACCCATGTTAAACATCGGGAACGGACATTCCACTCAAATTAATTATACCATGCATAAACCATCCTATGATTCATTTTTTTTTAATGCTTAGAACATTAAAATAGAGGATATTATAATAATATTGGAAAAAATATATATGTCGACACAACTTAAAGGAGTAGTGTGGTTCCACCTTAATTGCTACGCGCATGTTGTGAGATTCACTGCAATTAATTATACTTTGTGTTGGTTGACAAGATAAGTTGATTATTATTTTAAAATAGATTATATTATAATAATATAGTGGGAAAATGTATATGTCATACTTTCGGGTAGTTTATAAATAAGTTTGTTATTATTTTAAATTTATGATATTATAATGATATATTGAAAAAATATATGTCGACATGCCTTAAAAGTGGGATTGGAAAATATATGGTGGGTTCTTTAAATTTTATGCATGAGGTTGAATAAGAGGACATGAGGACAAAATTGACAATGCATGTCTTGTGCATGTATTGAGGTTTAAAGTAATTAATTACTTTTCCTAACTAAATTGATTATTTTTAAAATAAATAATATTATAATAATATAAAGGAGAAAAAATATATGTCGACATACCTTAATGATCTCAAAAAGTGGGACAAGAAAATCTAAATCTATTATGGATTATATACTAATTTTAATTATATGTGCTTGAGGTTGAGGTGTTGTCATTGCATGTGAGGTTTCATGATAAGTTGGACAAAATTGTTTAATGACATTTT
>WSFP011563313.1:0-10970 GCA_009831015.1 Picea engelmannii
AACTAGATAATATTTCTCCATTTCCAAAGAAGTTTGAACTCTATTTGGACACCTATCTAGTACCCCTTTGAATTTAGTAATATGCTCCTCATACCAACCAACAAGAAAATCATTAGGAGCTCTCACAATCAATGGTACAAACATGTAATCAAACACAAAATGCCTTAGTCTAGGGATTTTTCCACCATCATTTAGGAGTTTGAGACATGAAGCACACACAACTCCTTTGTTTTCCTAATAATTTCAGCATAAGAGTATAGATTTCCATAAACCTTCTTCCTTGCTAGCTTTACATGACTTTTGAAAAAGGGAAAGACAACTTCCAAAAGTTCCATTTTGTTCCCTACTAAGACAACATATTCGAGTCTCTGAAGCATCTGAATATAGGCTACCCTCTCATTTGAACTAGGTGGTACTTCTATTTCCCGCACCAGCAAATGATCAGTCACAACATTGGTTAAGTTGTCTACTAGACAATTTAGAAAATTATTGTCAATGGAGGACTTGAAGAAATACGGAACCATAACAAGTGCATTACTCTTCACTGTCATTGTTGTAGTTGTTTGCAACAATTTACTAGCCCACAAAGTGAGTTTCAGGCACAAATGGCCTCCTTCATCTACCCACCAAATTTCTTGGATGTTTCATTATTCATATATTGATGCCAATTATAGATGAGATTTGCCTTCTACAAAAAATTCATGAACTATGATGTCAAATTCAATTAATGGCACCTGGCATCCTTTTTAAGCCTTGGCCTTTGATCATTGATCTAACCATTTCCACACCATCTAACTAGACAACTTCAGAATAAATGTTTGATATCATAACATAATATCCAACATCATTAGGTTCTAGCTGGAAAACAATTTATACCATAGCTTCTGTTAGTTATACATTGTAATAAATTTAAGAGGCACACAAAAAGGCTCCCCACAAATCAACATCGAGCAACCAACATGACTAGGTATGCTCCAACCTAAGAGTAATGCTGTAATCTTGGATCATTTAATTAAAGCATTGAAAACATTTATCTACTATGCCAACATGGCTGAAAGTGGGAAAATGATTTCTTGACGTTTTTTTAGCTAGACATAATTCTACTCAAACATATGCCAAACCCTCCCTATAACAACAATTCTCAAGGACTCCCCAAAAAACAAATTATCATCCTATGTACACTTTGCACTACTCGACACATCTATTCTGATAACATTTTATCAACATGACTCCATAGCAGTCCATAAATGTAATACCATAATTTATGATATCCATACAAAGACTCTAGAAATCATAAGGTAAGTTGTATATATGTAGTCTTGTTACTTTTCAAATATGCACTTGAGCCATGTTTAAGAAAAAACTGCCACCACTGATTTGCAGAAGAACACAATCCATCCTTGGAATGATGGATACTTGCTCACTTTCACTTGCTTCCTACCTGGTATCATGCAACAAAACGTAGGTACATGCCTTGTCACCTACATCTTTCCATCCAAATTATCCAACATTGAACAAATAGTTTAGGTTTGTGGATGGGATATTTCTCCTACAAGATGTGCATGAACTTTGTTTTCCACCATAATCCAGCTTTTCCCAAGTCATTTTTTTTCAACCCTTTGTCTTTCATCATTGTTCTAACCTTTGCAGCTTTATACCACCTTCCATCCTGAGCATAAATATTTGACAACAATAAGTACTTTCCAACATTTCCAGGCTTCGACTCGATAGATTTTCTACTACAGACTCTGCCAGATATGCATCACCACGAGTTTTGCACGCACCAAGCAATGCTCCCCACATAACAACATCAGGTTTTATGGGCATCTGGTTGATAAAATCCTTTGCTTCTTTCAGTTGTCCAATGCGACCAAGCATATCGACCATGCAAGCGTAGTGATTTACATTGGAAAAATGTGATATTTCTTAATCATGCAATCAAAGTATCGTCTTCCTTTGTCTATAAACCCTTTGTGGCTACATGCAGACAAAACACTAACAAAGGTGCTAGTGTTTGGCATCATCTCCTCATGTTGCATTTGGGAAAACATTGAGAGGGATTCATTACTATACCCGTGCTTTCCATAACCCTCAATAATTAATCATTCCATAACACTACATCTCTTTTAGGAGTTCCATCAAACACTTGATGTGCAAAGTCTATACTCCCACATTTTGCATACATGTTTGTTAGAGCACTCAAAAAAAAAACATCACAATGAAATCCATCTTCAATCAAGAATTGATGGATCTCCTTGCACTATTGCAGAGTACCCAATTGGGCACAAACCAACATAATGCTTGCAACCGTAACCGAGTCCAACTTCATGGCTACTAATTTCATTACCCCAAAGAGCTCCAAAGCTTCGTTACAATGCCCAATCTATGCATAGCCAATGATCAATGCAATCCATGAAACCAAACCCCATTCACACATTTTTTCAAACACTTTGTGTGCATTCTCTATACACACACATTTGGTGTACATAGACACTAGCACATTACCTACATGTACAATATTTCCTTGTTCCAGAGCTTGAAGGGCCACACATGCCTTGAGAAAAAATGGGAAGGTGAATTTCCCTGCCTTCATGCCTGTCCTCTGCAGTCATAAATACAACAAAAAAACATTTCGTAATACCCATGAGTGGAATATCCTCCTATCATTATGGCCATCCTCAACCTGCAAGTGTCTCCCCTAAGTGCAATATCGCACTCGTTGTATTTTCATTTTTTAGATACCAAAACACTACATATTGTTATAGAATTATTAATCCTTGTAATGATAGAGTTCCATGAAACAATGTTTCTTCGAGTAATCTTATCAAATACCTAGCATGCATCCTCAACACTTCCCAATTTTATATACATGTTGAGAAGTGCATTTAACAAAAAAGTATCAGATTCAAACCCACTTCTCACTTTGAAATCATGAATGTCCTTACCCTGTTACAGCGTTGCTAAGATTTCAAGCATTGGAAGACTACTTGCAATGGTGATTGAATTAGGTTTGATTCATGTGTATTCCATTAAACCCAACAACTTTAAGCACTCATCAACATTCCCATTCTTAGCATAACCCATGGATTCTCTTGCCTTTGTGCAAGCTTGGTATACATGCATGAAGAACACAAACAATGATAACCGAATTGGGTTTCAGGCCTTGCGACAACATCGATTCAAACAACTTTAGGGCCTCCTCGCCAAAAGCCAGATGTGTATAGCCCGAAATTAGAGAAAACCAAGGAAAGACATCTCATTTAAACATTTCGTCAAGCACACCATGTGCATCATCGAAAAACCCACATTAGTTCAAGCATTATGTCAAACAGTTGCATGCACACTCAAAATTTCACCCTTGCACTCTATTTTTATCCCATGCAGGTCTAACGCTTGAACCTCGCTCTGATACCACTTTGTGGTGTACCCGACCACCTCGATGCCTGCTGGGATGGTGGGGTACTAGGAAATTTTACAATTTCCCTCCAATCTCACCATAAGCACAATCAACCTCTGATGCCAGATCATATCCCATACTTTATCATACAGTTTTACAAGCATAATTGTGCATAACACATTTACAATTCAAGAATGTAAAAATAGACAGAGATGTTATAAGCATTCGACAATTAACACATCAATACATAATTAACTAAAATCAAAGAACATATACATAGGGTACTTATGTTTTATGAAAAAATTGACCAACTGCATACCTACGATGTTCCACCCAGCCATATATCTCACTACTCATAAAATATCAGCAGTGGATTACCCCCGAGCTGGGGCTATAAGTCCACCAAGACAATAAATGTTGTCTAAGCTGTCTAAGGTCTATAATCAACACCAACCATGGTTTATGCCAAGGTACCAAAATTTAACAACACTCCAACCTACAATATCGTATTCCCCATCATCCCGCACAACCCAAGGTAGTGTGCCCCCTTCTTTGCACCATGATCCCTCAGGCTACACCGCTACCCTTCCAGGGCTCTAGCACAGGATGGTCAGGAAGTCTAAAATAATTTTGGCTCTAGGAGTTCCAACTGTCCTTAGAGGTATCTAGGTACCCTCCAGCTTCCCTTAGAGGTATCCAGGTACCCTCCTGCCACCCACACCAAGGAACCTATCCCCACACTTCTCCCTCTAGGGCTCCAACCTTTCCCAACGAAATCCAAGGAAACCCAAGGAGAAGTGTACATCCCCTCAGATCCACTTAGGATCTAAGAGGTAAACTCTCGTAGTTTGGGTCACCATCTTCCCTAGAGAAACTCTTGTAATTGGATTGATCATAATGAAATGTATATAATGATCAATTAAACCAAATTCCCCCTTTTTAAATATGTATGTTCCGTTTTATATTATATTATTATACAATATAATAATATAAATACCTAGGGAATTATTATACTATATTTGCTTAGCCTCCTTGGCTTGAGCTCCCTTTACCTAGCCCTTAGCCCCCTTTCCTACCCATGGAGTCTTATCCCCCCATACTCTTTTCGTCACTTGGTCTACAACCGTGGTGCTATTTTATTAATTAGTGCATATAAACAATTTATAATATAGGTTCTCCTCATTTGATCATTTTTACAGGCACTATGGCCCGACCATACCAACTCACCAGCTTAAGTATTATATGTAGAATATATTTACAATCTGGGAATCAAGCTGGGGTATTACAAGATACTTCAATGTCCACACGTCTTCCTCTTCCACCTTTTGTGTATATTTGTATCCTACAATGAAAGGGAACATGCATAGAGAAAAAAACACCTTGTCTTCCCTTAGCTAGGTTATTTATATCAATCATGACATAGTATTTAAATTGTTGATACTCGATTGCTTCTTGTTGTTGATGAGCACTGTTGTATACTTTTCTTTGTTAATATAATACCAAAGTCGATTTCCTGTCTAAATTATTGCGTCATCATCTCCATCTTATTTATTGTTTTTTTTTTAGTTTTGAGTGACAACATAAGATTAAAGTTGTGCATTCCTAATTCACTCTTAATTGATCCTTTCTATGATTTGTTGTTATGGTTGTGAGTTTTGTAGTGTTATTTACCACATCTAGATGAATGTATAATCCCTCTTAGGTGGGGCTCATGTACATTCCAGGTTTGAACACAACTTGCAAGCCTGCATTAAATTTTGATAAGTGCCATCGAGCGTGTTTACATATAAAAACCAAATGTTAATGTTTCATGATTTGAATATAGGATAAATCCAACATTGAAAAATGCAATACAGTGCTCAACCCTTGAAAAATACTTAAAACTTGAGAAGTTAATGATGTAAAAGGCAACCCAAAACATGATTGAAATTATGATGCAAAATATGACACAAATCATCACTCAAAATGAAATTTTAATAAATCCATAAAAGTTGATCCAATGATCCATATCAGATCATTATATTATTTTTCATCTATCTCGATTCTTCTAGAATGGAAAAAATTAGAGGAATAAGCTTGGAGGGTCATTTTAAAGGCAGGTCCTAGTTTAGAAAATTGGGGTTTGAAACCTTCTGCAGCCATTTTGTGGCAAAAAATTTCCCAAATTTAGTTAATACCGCTTAATGCTGTTCTACACATCAAAACCTTTCCAACGGTGTAAAAATCAATTCAATAAGAGTTCGTATCAAAGAGTTAAGCCTCCTGCAAACTAACCTACCGCATTGACCACCATGATACAAGTGGATGCCACGTCAATCCCCATTACTCACGCATGTGGGGCTATCCACTTATGGACTTTCAAGAAGACTCTAGAAGGTCCAAAACATTATCACAATTGAGGGTTGAGGAAGAAAAAACCCTACCCCTAGATGGCTATCAGGCGATGTTAAATACCAGGCCTCCAGGAGGAGAAGAGGTTCCATTCTTTAACATTGTGTTTGTTCCATAGTTGAGTAGAGCACCTAGGAGTGGAATTTTAAGAGCATAACAAAGGAGGAGAGATTTTGTAGGAGCAATACACACCCAATGTCAAAGGAAACTCCATAGAGAGTGACTCTTTTTTTGTACTTGCATTTGAAGAAAATAGAGCAGAGCGTCCTCACCTTCTAGCTGGGCTTTCTCCCGTATTGGGTTTCTCGAGTTATATCTTGTGTTTATTTGTGGATGGTGTGTGAGTATTTATTTATGTTCTCTATTTTTCATATTTCATCTATTTCATACATTTTAAGCAAAAAACCAGTGATTAAAGAATTTGAGATCTAAAGGAAATTAACCTTCATGGTAAAGATTTCAGTATTTTGTTAGATCTGTTGTGCCAAATTGTCCAGTGGAATATCCACAATAGTTTATAGATCATGCAAATTGTGACTTAAATTTTGACAAAATTCTCAACTCAAAATGTGACACAAATTTGCATATTTATTTAAAATTATAATATTTTACATAAAATTTAATAAATTTTAAAGGTCAGTTCATGAATATGTTATTTTGTTGTAAATTACATAAACTTTGTATAAAAAAATTGAAAATAAATGAAATTATTGGTGAAGATATTATAATTTTTATGTACTAAATCTTGATGTAAAATAGGACTCAAATCGTGACATACAGAACTTGACCAAAATCACAACTAAAAATGTGACTCAAAGCATGGTGAAAAGAATAATGCAAATCATGACGTAAATCAATGACTCGAGATTTGACTCAAAATTGTGATGTTAAACTTGACTCAAATCTCATCTCAAAACACAACGTGAATTTGTGTTAGACTTTATGTATTGTTTTTTTGTTGTTTGCTAGCATGTCCTTGACCTGCGTGACTAGCCCGCGGTTGAGAAACCGCGACCCAGGGGCATTTAAGCTGTCAAAATCACTTAGGGATCGCACCTGTCCCGGGCCACACCAACCCTTATCATGGGTGGATTTTTTGGTGTCTCCTCCCGATAGAGGTGAGTTTTGAACCTGGGTCACCACGCAAAACGTGGCCCATCACAACCGATCGCTCTATCGAGATTTGACTTAGAATTGAAGGACATGGGGGTGGGCGTTGATCCACTTATGTGTGCACATGTCACAGTATCATTTAATATAATATCTATGGGTGCAACCACATGTTCGACTACTACCTCAAAGTGTCCCCATGGCTCCAAGTTAAGCAACCCTCATTGGAATTGAACCTTTCTCAATGGTGAAAAAGTCATCACTTTCCACCATTAGATCCAACCCCTTTGGGAAGACTTTACATATTATTAAAAAAATACATATTTAAAATAAAACTTAATGGTTTTAGGGGGTGCTTTCATGAAGATGCTATTTTTTACATAACTTACATCATGTTTTGTGTTAACTTTTAAAAGAAAAATTGAAATCAATGCAAATGCCAATGGCTTTGAAGGACATCTAATTGAATATAGTATTTTTTTTGGGTTGGAATTGAGTTTTCAACCTTAGGGATAAACCTACAATATTAAATTACAACATTAAATATTTCACTTATCTTCAATCAAATACATAAGACAACCAAGAAAATAAATATTAATTAGGCAAATAAAAAATGGGTCTCAAAACAAATCATGAACTATCAAAATCAACTTTAAAAAAACCAATAGTTTTTAAGATGATGATGTCAACCATAAGGGTAAATATTTTTGGAGGAAAGGAAGAAAACTATTTTTTTTTAATCCTATTTTCAACTTATCTCTTTATAGGTTTACTTAAATTTTGCATCTAACAAGTGCTTACACTTGAAATTTGAGTAAACCTATAAGGAGATAAGTAAAAAAAAGTTGTTTTCTTCCATTCCCTTTGAAAATTCAAAACTTTTATTTTAATTTTTTAAGTCTTATTTTATTATTTTCCTTAGGAGGCTCATTTTAGACCTCAAATTTCCCATAACCAATGACCAAACAAGTGTACTTCAATGGAATGAGTTTCCAATCCTTAGAACACACACCATACACATATAATAGATTTGAAAATAACTTATAGTAATGGATTTATCACAATAGTGAATCTACCCCTTTAACTTCTATATCTTTGTTAAATCACTTGAACAAAATCTGCTCAATTTTATGTCAAATTGGCAATCATAACCAAAATTAGAAACTACTCAATCATCAAGATAACATAAAATAAAAATCAAATTTGCAAGTACATAAAGTTTGGATAGTTGGAACACTTCATATATATAGACAATATGAAGTACATGTACATGCCAATAGCATAATACAAAATGGTACAAGTCAAGCTCTACAAACCCTAGCTAGTGCATCCACCAAAATATCAAACACTAGTCACCAAGTCCTCCTAGCTAGGGATCTATTCCAAGTAAAGTTTGTTGCTCCACCAAAGATCCACAACAAAAAGTACTACATATTGACAAGCCTTCTTTTGCACTTACACTTGCATCCCACAAGTGTATAAGATAGTCTTCCTCTATCTTCTCCACATTAAGCACTCCAAATAGTACTTGGGATTCCCAAATGCCACAAAACCCTAGTCTTCTTCTCTCACAAGAATTACAAGATCAAGTGATCCCTTTGATCCTGTAGGGTTTCTCCAAAACCCTAACTTCCCTTGTCTTCTTAGGGAAAACCTTAACTCTAAACCTAGTCTTCTTCTTGAATCTCCTCAAGAATCCTAGCACTCAAGACAAAAAAGACAAAGTACAATGAAGAAGATCAGTACAATGAAAGAGATAAGTTCGCTCTAACTCTCATATCTCTAACACAAGTATGTGATCAACAATGAGTGATGAAAAGATTCTCTCTTCCCTTTATTTATATGAAAGGCGAGGGAGGCCAACAATAGTAAAGTGGACCATGCTCACAATAAACAACTTAACTAAACACTATATATGTCTACACTAAACAACTTAACTAAACACTAGATAGGTCCACATGTGAAGCACTCCAACTCTAATTGACACATCTCAAGCTCCAAGGTATGCATATCCACCAAGCAAGGGTCCTAAGCTAAGTGCTCCTCTTCCAAAGGCCTCTAATGCTCTGACGCTCCCTCCTAAGTCATGTGTAGCTCTGGGTCCATCTCACCTACATGATCACTCTTGAACTCAAGGGACCTCAAGACAAGTACAAGCTTCCATGCAAGAAACCAAGTGTCCTCATGCTACCTAGGGCTTAACACCCTCCATGCCCAACACTCCTCCTCCAAGTGGGTCATCCTCCCAAGCAAGAAACCAGGCTCTCCATGTGTGCACCCCATGAAGAAAGTTACTAAGACACATAGGTCTCTAACCTCTTGAGGAAGTGTGTCACACAAGTATCAACTCAAGGTCTAACACTTCATGAGTATCTCAAATGTTTATGTCCATCATGGTACAATTGAGGGTAATCAACACACCATGCACCAACATCACATGAAACACCCACAAACATGGTGTAAACATTTTCAAAATAACCCTAAAAATTAACATTTTTAACGTGAATTATGTCAACATTTATCCCATTTGAAACAAGACATTAAATTTAATCTTATGTGATGTTGATGCAACTCTGAATTTAAGTCGATTCAAACATCTTCAGTGACAATTAAGACCAAAAGTAGTATTAACATTATTTTTTTAATGAAATAGATATACTATTATATACTTATTAAAAGACTAAATTTACTCATTAACCCTTACGGATATTAAATTCTTTTTAAATTACATAATTAATATTTAAATATATTTATATTTTCTTCTTTATTTTTTATTAAATATAAATATGATTTTAGTGAAAAAGGCACAAACATTGATGTGAGGAAAGTACAATTATATACATATTTTAAATAAAGGATATGGCACTTCATTCTTTGATTAATGGTGCATCCATTTTTATTCCCATACATAATACTTTGTTAAAATTATTGTTTAGTTATTTAATATTGAAATATCCAATTTGAATCTTCTAGGTAGTTAATTTCATTTACTTATTTATAATGGCTAGTTCAGTGCTTTCTAAAAGTTCTTAGGATTATGTTATATAATTATTTCATTGATTCTATTTTTAATGGTTAGTTTAATTCCTTTTAAAAATGTTTTTTTTTTTTAAATGTTGTTTATTAATTAGTATTGTCATATGGCCTTTATCTTCAATTGCATCATCACGCTTAACATATAAATAAATAAAGGAAGAAAAGTTGATAATTTAAATGTAAATTTTTGATTTTTTTTGAAAAAGAATTGCTTTTAACATATAAATAAATAAAGAAAAGTTGATAATTTAAATTTAAAATTTTGAAAAAGATTTGAATTTTTTTTAAGGAAGATTTGAATAATGAACTTCACACATTTTCAATTAATAATATACACTAAAATAATCTTATGAATATTAAAATGGAGAATACTTTACATATACCAAATCAATTTAGAGAGTACATATTCCATGTGGAACTCAATCACGGTATTTATAACTTAATAAGCAACCAAAGCCATAGGGGAGGTAAGCTGATAATTAAATGTTTAACTATTTATTAAAACAAAAGTGATATATTCTTTTGAATATGAACAAAGGTTATATATAAGAATATTTTAATATAATAACTTTCCCTCCACTTTTGTGCCCACGATGTAACGATAACGATATGATTTTAAAACATGAAATAAGATAATAGCGAAGTGAGTAAACAACCAAAGTATCAATAACGATATGATTTTAAAATTTGAAATAAGATAATAGCGAAGTGAGAAAACAACCTGTTGCCAGCCAATAATCATTTTTCTACTGTCCTTATAAGCTGCCTATACCAATGTTTTGCAAACCTTAATTTTTCATCGTAATTCTCAAATAAACGACACTTTTATTTTTGCGCTATTTGCACACTTACCTTCGTTTTTGTTTTCACGACTGTAAGCGTGAAAACTTGGTCTTTCGAAGTCGCATTAAAATCATTATTGAATTGTCGTTATCATTCTTGTCGATATGCCCATTGCATTTTACTTATCATTATGCAGTTGGCAAAACCTTTTGATCTGTACTCATTGGACATTCTTTGATTGATTATGTAATTT
>WSFP011563314.1:0-10970 GCA_009831015.1 Picea engelmannii
GGCATTCTCTCTTAATTGCTTGAACAAGTCTTTTAGGACCGTCAACACTTCTTTTGCAAAATAATTCCATATAACTTAGCTAAAATGGGGCTAATCATAATGGTCCTATAATTAGAGGGATTGTTTTTATCCCGACTTTTAAAAATAGATACAATGAGTCTTTGAGTCTAGGGTTTAGGGAAGCCCTGCTTGACTAGTAGATTGAAGAGCTTATGAACATGAGGAGTGAGGATATGCCCTCCAATTTTTAATATTTTTTCTTCGTAGCATTCAATGTCCTTATCTTTCCCTTTTGTGAGTCGCTTAACCCCAAACCCTGTGTCTTGTATAGAAAAAACGTATTCCTCTATAGAAAGGGTTTGAATGTTTTCAATGACATTCAAGGATTCGTACATATTTTTAAGGTAGGAATTCCAGTCCCTCAAAGGAACCATATTTTTTTCTTTAGTTTTATGAGTCAAAATTTGCCTCCATAATTTCTTAGGATCTAGCTTAGATAACTGCAAAAGCTTCTCTTGCTTTCTATTTATATAATACATTTTTTTCTTTTTAATTAGGACTTTGTACCTATTTATCTTGTTGAATTTTAAGGGCTCGTTAGAAGCATCCCTAATGAATTTACTAACAATCTGACACTCTTTATGATACCAAGGGTTGGCCCTTCTATTTTCCTTTTTACACAACACTTTGATAGAGAACTTGTTAATGGAAGTAGGGAGGGTTGTCGTAAAATTATGATAGATGTATTCAATATTGTCCTTATTTGATAGGAGATTTAATCCTTTAGAAAATATCATCTTTACTCTTGTTGAAGATCAAGTGCTTTTGGTTATCAAAACTCTCTTCAATGGTGCTTTTGTGCATGACAAAGTTTAGAGTTAAGTTAAAGGTCTGTGATCAAAGTTAGGCTCATGTTCATTTAAGATGTCAAAACTTACTATTTGGTTGTATATGGGGATATCGTATGTCACATAATATATGCCACTTTTGTCAAACCCATGAATACAAGTCATTCAATTGGATTTGTCAATTGGGTTTAGCTTGGGTGGTTGGGAGGAATTTGTTATCCTCCCCACCTAGGTTCAATTCCCGCAAAGGACATGTTGAGCTCATAACAAGCGTATTGTGTAATGGATTTGAGCCTTGAAGATTCTGGGGTTTACCCTTGGTACCATCCTTGAAATGAGAGGAAGTACTCGAGGGTTTTCCCTAAGCAATGTAACCTAGAAAAGAAATTCATCTAGTTGGATTTTTCCCACTCCATTAGACCATTGCAAATTATTAGATATTGAGAACTACAAATCTTGATTAGCTCAGTACCAAACAAATTATCAACCATGTCTTCAAAGTTTATTTTGTATCTGCTAGCTGAACACGTTTCTCATATAGTCATAAATGATTAGGTTTGGAATCATTGCTTAAAATAATAGCTTGATTAGTTGTTGTTTTAGTATTAAAGTCTCCTAGAAAGAGGATAATGCCTTCATTTCTTAGATTGTTTTTTTGTTTGTAAATAAAAAAGAATTCTATTACCTTGTGTTAGAAAAAATTACACATGTTTGAGTATACACTAGAGAACGCCACATGTTCTGCCACAACAGTTGAAACCAGAACGCGTGGACACTATTGCTCATAAACCTTAAAGATACATTTGTCAAAAACATGGGGACTTGCCACATGTTCTGCCACAAACGTGGAAACCAGAACAGGTAGTGGACTGAGTGCCCCGACCAACTAGTGAACCAGAACCATAGTTTGTGATGCACAAAAGACTTAACACTAAGACCATAGAAAAAACCTGTAAGACCACTAGACATGAGGCAAACCCGAGTATCTATCCTGGTGAAGTCGGAAGACAAAAGGTTAGCAACAAGTCGAGCATCGAATTTTCATAGGCTTGCTTGACAGGGAGTCATACAGGACGTCCAAGCATTTGTTGAGGGTGTGTTGGTTGTGTTGTTTCTCTGCCAAATCCTTGCGCATCTCGAAGATCAAGACTAGGTGGTCTTCCGTGAGCCTGCAAGAGCTGGGAGTGGGGTGAGCATGTTCTTCAGTGTCATCTTCTTTCCACCATTCATCTCAGTTTGTTCCTGGGTCGTCTTCCATGGTAGCAATGGAAAAATCCTTAGCAAGGGAGAATCCATAGTAGGGTCCTCTTCCACAGTAGCAACATAATTCTTTCCATAGTGCTCCTCCTGAAGAGGGATTTCCCCTTCCACAATGCAGCATGTATCGACTGGCTCCTGGAAAATCAAAGGGGTGGTGGTGCAAGTGGTTGACCGTTGTTCCAAGGTAGTCGTCGGTAAAAATGGAAGGATTTCCTCCCAGTTGGGCGAAATTTCCTCTTCCACCAAACATCCTCTATGGAGACCCTCTGTGTTTGATGGAAAAGGCTTTGGTTGAGTCGCCTCATGCCAATTCTGATCAGAGGAGGGTGAGTGGTCTGAATTGTCACTTGGGATGAGAGTGAGAGAGGTTGGTCTTGGGCGTTTGTTCCTACCAAACCGACTGTAATAGGTTGGCCCTCGCTGGGACTTACCTCTCTCACGAGGCATGGCTAAGAAAAGCATAGGGTGAATGGAATCAACAGTGGTGTGAACATGAGACGAAGGATGGAAAGCCAGGGTATGGAACAAAGCAAGCAAAATTAGACCGTGAACTGTGGAAAATGCCCAATATAGGACCCCTCGCAGGACGATAAGAGCGGGAGGATGAAGAAGGTGATGGCTCGGGTAGCCATAAGTGTTGGAGTAATGGCCATTCGTTGTATCGTACTGGTGCCGAGGAGCCGAACCTTAGTCTTCATTAAGACCCAACACACTAAGCCTTGGCATAAGTGAAAGCTAGACATCACGACTAGACAGAGGAGGAGGGTGTCGACGAGGGGCCTTAACTACCCTCGTATCCACTCTAGTTGTTGACACATGTGCTCCATGTGTCACCGCATCCGGGGATTCATTTCTTAGATTGTAAATATCATGTTCTAAGATATTATTAGGACAATTTTATCAAGATTGTTTTTCTTATAAAAGGTAGAATTAATAGGTACAAAATAACATATTTCTATACAAATCTTCTTAGTATTAATATCTAAAATCCCCATCCAGGTATACTCATTGAGATGGTTTTTCTTATGAATCCTAATGTGAAAAAAATGCTCCTTTATATAATAATAATAATAATAATTTAATCAAATATAAATGCAAACATAATTAAAAATATCTTCATAAATATGAAAGAGAAAGATTTGATTGCACCGAGATTGAGGTGCTCTACAATCGAGATAATGTTGCATTAATTTTTTTTTGTAATTAAAGTTTTCTCGATTAAAAAAATAACAATAATAAAAATAAAGTCCTCTTAATTAAAAAAAAACAAATTACACCCTTGGATATTACACCTATATATAGTTTATAATTACATATGTATATTAATTCCTTCATATTAAATATTAATAAAAAAAATTACACCTTAAAAAAATTGATTCCTCTATATGCTTAATAAATCAAGGTTTAAGATGGATCTATCCTAGTATACACTCACAATATAATATCAAAATTGTTATTTATAAAAATAAAAAATAAAATTATTAAATTTCTACATATATAAAAATATTATAGATTTACATATAAATATTAATATAATATAAATATAAATATCTTAATAATAATTAAGATTGTATATTTATTCATTCATATTTCCATAAATTACAAATTATGTGAAGTTAAATAAAATCTCAATTAATATAAATCTCTATTAATGATAATAAAAAAATTATTTAAAAAAAAATCTACTCATGAGTACAATGTACATAATAATTAATATTATTAATATTTTTCACATATCTCTCCATTCCATATTCTACTCTCCTTCCTCCTCGTTCACTTTCAAATCTCATAATAAAATCCTAAATAATTGCATTATATTTGTAGGTAGAACAACTCCATTGCTTTAGACTTTGATAAAGTTCAACAAATCTAAAAGCATGGAACTTGAATTTTCCAAGTGTAGTTAGACTATTAAAATTCCAATGCTTTTAAAATTTAAAGGGAATTTGTGAACGGGACCACCAGAGGAAACGCGTGGCACGTACAGATTAAGGACCTTCGATAGTGGGTGCAAATCAATGCCTTCTTTAATTAATGTGACATGTATGCTTTACTCTTGATTCCATTTCAAATGGTGGGTGAGCAAGGAATAATAAAAATTATGTAACTATTTCAACGTGTAGTTTAAATGTTTTTAGTGTTTTTAATGTTTTTTAATCAATTTTACTTAAAATTTAGTCATAAATGGTTGGAAGTGTAAATGTAGGTAGTTGAATTGTGTACTCCGTTTGATTCTGATAAAAAAAATAAAAAAATAGAATGTTTAGAAAATGTTTATTTCAATATTAGAAGAAACTTTAAAAGATGGATGATATTTATATTTTATTATTATTTCAATATTAAAGGAGACTTTTCAAAGGGGTAGAGTATGTACATATTGGGACATTGTAATAAGACTAAAAGGGTAGACAATCCTTGGAATAGAAGTCCACCTTGATGGGCTTTGAGACGCCTCGATCCTTACTAAGTCACGAGATTTAGATATATTTAATTTGCGAATTGCAAGATATACTTCTAGGTTATTTCCCACTGTTAAAAAAATATTAAAGGAGACTCAAAGTATGGATGATCCTTATCCATACACTTTGGAATTTAAAAAGTATCCCTCCTTTGAGCATGAAGTTTGGATTCATTTTTATTTTTTTTAAGTAAGAAGTATTGTATATTAAAAATCTTCCAAAACCAAAGTGGAATTCCAAAACACAGAGATAGTCATACTGTATTTACTGGATTGCCCCAACGGAGGGGAAACCAGTCCAACCAGTAGAAGAGTCAAGCATAAGAAGTGCGATAAACTAAGAAAAATAGTCTCAGACAAACTAGTCCCCAATGAAAACTAGAAGAAACTAACAAGACTGCAAATAAAACTATAGGCCTAGACATCTGGCAGATAACCTGGCCAGGTGGCATGGAGATCCCCCGTCCAAGGTTCCTCCTCGACATACATCACTTGGTCCGCCCATTGCACATCAACTTTCACATTGCTCGCGGTTCTATTGGCAGTTGTCGTTGTATCCTGCAGCGGTCGCCTTGCCGAGTCCACCTCCATGGTCATGGTCTCGCACCCGGCCTGCTCCAGCCCATTCTCTGCAGAGCGTTGTCCCTTGGTGTTTCCACCAGCGGTTGTTGCACGGGGTTCCTCCGCTGAAGTCGCTCCTATTGGGTCCGAGGGGAAAGCCTCGTGCATGGAGGAGAGAAGCTGAAGAAGGGCAGTCACCTTTTCATCTGTGGCCTGCAGGCGAAATTGGAGGTCCTCCACCCCCTAGCGAAGTTCAAAGACCAGTCCGTAAAGGATGGCCAGGCTTTCTCTGAGCTGCACGTCGTTGAAGGAGTCAGAAGACTGGTGTTCAGAGTTCCCAGGCTTACGAGGAGGAGGAGGTGCACCTTCTGAGTTCCTTAGAGAAGCAACTAGTGGGGTCGGCTCAACCAGTGGGGAGGCGTTATGGAGACGTGAGGAGGAGCCCGACATCCGAGGGATGATTGCCAAACAGTTCAACTGCGAAATCGGCGGAGCGGGAGAGGGAGAAATGATGGGCTCGAGCTGGAGGGGAGTGGAGGAGCAGATGGAGGGTGAGTCGGGAGGCGAGACCGAAGGCCGGTCAGGTTTCCATGGAGAGCCTCGCCACGGCCTCCCCCTTGGGCGCGACATAAGGTGGTTCTGGTAGCTATCCAAAGAAGCTAGATGCACCAGGCAGAGATAAAAGGCGTGGAGGCAAGTAGGGGTTACAGCGAGCAAGAAAAATCGAACAGGATCAAGCCATGGCTGCAAAGGGAGAAGCCCTTCGGCGCGCAAACAGAGACGAGGGACACACATCAGTGGGCAAGCCATGCGAGGACGCGCAAAAGGAGATGAGGACTGCATAAATGCGCTTTCAAGTCGAGGTAGGAGCAATTTAATGCTGGAGGAGTGTGGCGGGCGGTGACACGAGCCCGTCACATGGCTCCATGCCCAGGTGGCTGGTGCCTGTCTCCGTTGTGTGCCAAGTATGCCGCACTAGCACCCCATCCGGGAAAGTTTGGATTCATTTTAATATGAAATGTCAACATATGAAAAGGCTCAAGGATTGATTAGTATTTAATGAAGGGAACCATGTGTATACATAGTGGTTGATTTTATTTTTATTTTTATTTACTATTGCATGTTCTAAATTAACTAGTTTAATGAATGAAATTTCATGTTCATGAATGAAATTTCATTTCTTATGTAATTGTTTTGTGTTAAAGAGTATGCAAGTTATTAATATAATGTATATTTTTCATTTTCATGTAATTTAATATATATATTTTTAAGTTATATATTTCTATATCATCTTATTGTGAGTGAGTTTGCCTTTATATTTCAACTGCCTGAAATAATCGTGGTTTTTTTTGTCCATGTTAAGTAGTAATGATGTCTCTTGTTTTTGTTACCTTGCATTTATTTCCTGGTTAGTGTTATTGTTAGTTTTATCAATGCCTACAAGGCTTTCACTACACCTAAACGTTGGACTGATGTATAAGCACCTACATGTGATCGTTGGTTAACCCTTTATTAGTAAGATTAAGGAAGCAAATAGACTTTTGCAATTACTATGATCCTTTTCCCAATTTCTTCAGTCCTCTTCCCCTAGTTTTTTCTTCTCTAGTTTTGATCTAATTTGTATCCTTTCTTTTAATCTTGGTGTACTCTAAGCTTGGTTATGACAGCACTATTATTGGTTGTTGTTGTAGTGTGGTTTTATATACATCGTTCAAGGCTGCATCAAGTTGGTACTAAAGCAAGTTGAATCTTGTTATAGTAATTTCAACTTTGACAAAGGGAGAAACATTGGGTAGATGTTGTTTGTCAAAACAATTCTAGTATTTGTTGGGTAGAGTTGAAAAAAAGAAAAGTGGAGCAAGTCCAACTCCAATTGGGTAGATATTATTGAAAGGTTAAAGGTATAGAGATTGAGAAGGGGGTGAATTTAAAAGTGGGCAGATTTGAAATTTGTGATTGTTGAGGGAAGCTCCAATAGTCGTGATAATTGGGTAGAGTTGTCCATAAATTTTAGGAGAATAACAGTTCCAACAACTAGAAGGTTGGGTAGAATTGTTGAGAAGAGGGTTTTAAGTTGGTTAAAGCTATAATATTGAAAAGAAAGATGCATGTTATAAGTGTCAAAATGGCCAGGGATGATTTTAAGGATGAAAAATTATATTAAAATGTAGAAACATGGGCTAATCTTACTAGTCCTTAATATGCAAAATGTAAAATGTTTGGCGATAGATTTGTAAAAAAATTCAAATTTCTAAAGATTTTATATAATTTCAATAATTTTTGGCGATTTTTAAGATAAAAAAAAAATTATTCTATGGAATTTGGGTGGGCGAATCATTTTTAGATAAAAAGGAAATTGGCGAATCGTTTTTTGGGAAAAACCATGGAAAATTAGCCATTAGCGAAATTTAACCCCTAAAATCATCTACGAAAATGGCTTACTTAAGAAGTGTGAAAATTTAGAGAATTGAGAAAAGAAGACCCTATGAGGATGAGATATTAGAGGAAACTTGTAAAAAAATGAGGAAATTAGTGATTAAGTTGGAATCTTAGAGGAAACCCTAGGGATTAAGAAAACTCTTGGCCAAGATAAATTGTTGAAGATTTTAATAGTAAAGAAAAGACCTCTTATAGGAGAAGAGGTTGTAATAGTGATGGAGCAATTGTTGAGAAGACTAGATATTGTAGAGTAGGATGAGACAAGTTGTGTTATAAAGAAATCTAATTTGCAACATAATTATCGACTTAACGAGAACTGTGACCTCAAAACGAAAATTCTAGCCCTTAAAACCCATATTTTTTCATAAAAAACATGAAAATCAACCCCCAAATAAAAAAGTGGTGCTACTAGTAGCACCATTTTTCTAACTGGGTCAAAATTACAACATTTTTCAAGCATGGCCTTAAAAAATCAAATAATTGCTCAGAAAAACTTTAAAATCAACACCTAAATAAAAAAAGTGACACTACCTAAAGCAAAATGTTTTTTCTAAACGTTAAAATTATAGCTAATTACGACCTAATTGAAACTCTGGCCTTGACAACAGATCCATACGCAAATAAAAAACTCAAAATTAGATCCTTAATGGTCACTTGAAATTTTATTTACTAACCTTTTTTTTTAATTGACATAAAAGATAAATAAAGAGAAAGGAGAAAATCTTCGCATTTTTTTAAATGAAGAAAAAAACACATTTAAAAAATATATATTCAAAACCTAAATTAAAAAAAAAGGAAAAAATAAAATAAAATTAAAAAAGGTTGTTTTTTTACTCATTTCTCCTAGTTTATGTATATATATTTAATTTTTTGGTGTTTTTTTCCTCTTTAGTATTTTAAAATTTTTTTTTAATATTTTTTTTTTAATTTGTTTTTAATTTTTTTTTAATTTCAATTCTTTTTTTTTTCTTAGGATTTTTTAGTTTTTAATTTTTCAAAAATAAAATAAAATTGGGTTAGAGTTTTTGCTATTAAAATGAGTGTTTTTTATTCAAACTAACTTGCGAAGTTTTTTTTTGGTCCGATTTTTTTTTTTTATTGTAAATTTAAAAAAATAAAAAATAAAAATCTAAGCAATGAATTAGGAGCCGATTTTGAGTTGTTTATCGACGATGGTACTAGTTGTCGAGGCCACAGTTTCAATTAAGTTATAATTTCAACTAAAAAAAAAAAACAATGTTAATGGTTTGATTCGAGGGTAAATTTTAAAGTTTTTGTCCACAATGACATCAGTTGTTAACATGACAGGTTTAAATTTTAACCATCGTAAAAAAAGAGTGCTACCGGTAGCGCTACTTTTTTATTTAGTGGTAAAAATAGCTACTCTGAAAAAACGAGAACTCTAGAGAGTTCTCATTAAGTTGGTAATTGTGTTTTGCATGTTGAAATAGAAGGAAGAATAGATGAAGCACTGCGATGGGGAACATCATGTTATTTAATTTATTATGATGGAGTTGTTGAACCTTGTGCATATTTGGAGGATGAACAACAAGTCTTCAATTGCCTACCAATGTCAAAAGAACGTGAGTATGATTATACTAAAATCGTCAGTTGTGGACATGAGAGTGGAAGATCTTTAGAGGATATGCCCATGAAGGAAAGAGATTTCAATGACAATTTTGTTATTTATGAATGTGTACAGGCCATTAAAAGAGGAAGGAGCTCTCTTGATGTTTCAATTGTTAAAGAAGAAGAAGGCAGTTCCGTGGAGGAACCTATAGAAGAAAAGGTAGAGGATAACTTATGTAATGTTGTCATGGAAGAAAATGATATGAAGGTTTCATGGGATGAAGCAATCTTCCTTTCCACGTGAAACATGGTACAAAATGAGGGTTCTTTATAGGTGATTTTGAATCCAAATAGTAAGTTATCCTTCTAACATTGTAGCGGTTTATTTTCACATCAAACAAATTGGTGCTTTTGTAATGTTGTATCCATGGAGAGGGTCTTTGTAAAAGTATTAATAATAGTTGAGGAGGTGCAAAATCTTTTGAGGAGAGATTGAATATTTATATTGGAGTCACCATTTATAATAACCTTGGAGTCAATTATTTCCTTAAAGATATTGATTCCTTGGTAGGTCACTAGAGATTTTACTTCATTGTTGGTGGCATATGTGATCCCCCAATAAAATGATAATACATGTTATCCTTTGAGATCAACAATGATCCCTACCAGTTGCCCTCCCCCCACCCCTGTCACCCTTGGACTTCATTTCAAAGATCCATTAAATAATAGGGCATGACAGTTTTTTTTATACAACCACTCATTAAACTTTCCTTTCCACTCTGAATCTTGCATCTATCAATTCTAGAAGTTCGAGATTAAGCAAGATTGTAACCATAGTTTATTTATTGGGTTGCAGTGTAATGATTGGTATAGTTCCTTACCTCTACTTTAGATGGTTTTGTTCGAGATCTTTCTAGTTGTGTACACAATGGCACAAGGTTTTATGGTTCATGTTGAAAGAGGAATTTGTTTCTATCAAACTAGAATTTCCATGATATGTATTTAGGGAGGGAGGTCATAACTCTATCTAGGAGGGAGTGATAAGTGAATTTCATTAAGTAGAGTCTATGACATGAGACGAGGAGTTGCTTCCAATATGATGGAAGAGGGATATCCACTTGAAGGACTTCAATGGCTAAGCACAAAATGAGATGGGTAGTTCTACATTTAAGGAACATATGGGTGACTACTTCTTTTACTTATCTACATATGGCACACCTATATGGGACAAAGTTGCATATTTCTAAGATTTTCAGTGGTCAAGGGTTTGCATAATCCATAAGCCAACATAATAATTTTATATTGGGGAGGCCATCTTTTTGCTAGACTTCTCCCTATCCTATATATCATCAGGTTGTCCTTCTTCAATAAGAGGTGTTTATATCCTTGTTGGACACTATATGCTCGAATTGAAATTCCCTGTATTATTTCTTCATCCATTGACTAATGGAGAGGGGTTTCTCCTTTCAAAATCTTGAATAAGAATATAATCTCCTCTCATGGCTCCATGAAGAGGGATCCAACTTATCTAATTTCCTTCTTCTTGGTGATTTGAAATTGAATGGTCAACTAGTGAATTCCAAACGACAATAGTGAAGCTTTGAGACCAATAAGATCCTAGTTATAATTGATCAAAGGTTATCCCACAATACTTTATTCCCATAGGGTTATACTTCCTCCATTACCCGATTTCCATGTTAAAAAACATTAGATGAGGGGGGTTATTGCATTTAAGAGTCACTAGATTGGGGAGCCTCTTGTCCCTAGTAGGGGTGATTAAGACATCACTTTCTAAGATATGGTCCCAAATATTTCATATGAAGGAGTTTCCACCA
>WSFP011563327.1:0-10969 GCA_009831015.1 Picea engelmannii
ATCCCATGCTCATTAAATATCCCGAAGTAGATGCCCTGACATCAACATCTCTAGAAAAATTTGCATCTGAGTAGCCAACAAATCTAAAATATTTATTCCTTTTATACTCCAGTCCAAAATCTTTTGTTCCTTGAAGATATCAAAGTACTCTTTTTGTTGCATTCCAGTGACTCTATCTTGGTTCGTGCATATACCTGGAAAGGGTGATGACTTCAAAAGTTAAATCCGAACGAGTATTTTTTAGATATATTAAACCCCCCACCCCACCCCCGCCCCCCCTTCAAACTTAGAAAGTTTTAAGTTTTTCTCCATGGGGTGATGGATGGTTTGCAATCCTCCATTCCAAAATTTTTCAATAATTCAGAAACATACTTAGTTTTAGAAATAAATATGCTTCTTTCTCTTTGCATTACTTCAACTCCAAGATAGTAGTGAAGTAATTCCAAATCTATCATTTCAAACCCTGTTAGAAGTTCTTTCATTACTCGAGAAATATGATCATTGTTATTACTTGTTATGAGAAAATCATCAAAATACATTACCAAAATGATCAAATTGTTTCCTTGAGTTTGAACATACAAAGTGCCATCTGACTCACTTAGAAGAAAACCAACTTTCTGTAGATAGGAATCCATTTTAGCGTACCAAGCTCTAGGTGCTTGTTCTAACCCATACAATTCTTTAACCAATTTGCAAAATTTCTTTTCTTCCCCCAAAACTTCAAAACTAGGAGGTTGAGTCATATATACATCCTCTTGTAGATCACCATTTAGAAATACACTTTTCACATCCATTTGGCACACTTTCTATCCATTTTGTGTAGCCAAAGCTAGCACAACCCTGATAGTATTCCACTTAGCTGTTGGAGCAATGGTTTCTTCGTAATTAGTCCCTTCTTTCTGAGTAAACCCCTTTGCGACCAATCTATGCTTGTACTGATCAATTTCACCACATTATGTAAACCCAGTTACAACCAATGGGTTTCATCCTTTGGAAATTCAACAACTTTCCAAGTCATATTTTTAATTACTGCATCATATTCACATTGCATTTCCTTATTCCATTCATCATATTCTACCACCTATGCAAAAGTGGATGGCTTGGTAGCAATATGAACAAAATTAAGAGAACCCAAATTTTGTTGACTCCTTGTACTTGTATTATGTTTTTCATCATACCTAACTTCCTTAAGTACTTGAGGTGCTCACTTTGGAGTCTTGTGTGCAAATTGAGGTGGTGATAAGGTACCATCCAAAGAACTATTATCAATGTTAACTTGAGTTGAATATTCTAAGTCGTAACATCCCCACTATAATCCCCAGTTTAATTAATGCACAATGTAGATATAGATGTGACTATGGCCAAGCAATGTAATATGCAAAATGTATTTTCTGAATTGTAAATAAATATAATATAATACCATTTTATGGGATATGGAAAAGTATGGGGGTTTATTAATCCATAAGAGAAGGGGAATGTCTAGAGAGTGTCTAAGAGGGGTCCAAAGGGAAACAATTTATGGGTATTAATTCAAACCCACATTTCTGAATTTTATTATCATTTGGGGAAAAAGTCTATTTTCTGCTTGAGTGTATGAGAGCCTAATCATTGGATATCTGTCATAGGGTGGGTGTGAGAGTCACATCCCATATATATTGGAGAGAATGGGGTTGAAGTACAATCAACATTGGATAGAGTGAGCAGTCAACTATCTTGGGAAAGGAGAGGAAATTTGTATGGGTAACAATAGACAGTTTTACACAATGAGTTTTTACAAGAACAACAAGTAGAGAAGAGGGAAGAAGAGCTTGGGATCTCGAAAAACAAGGTTGGGTGAATTATGGATAACGTTGGAGCATTTTGGAGCTGGAAATTGAAGAGGCAAGTTGTTAGGCCTGAAAAGTGAACTCCTGGGTGAGTTGCACTGTATCAACAAGTGTTTGTTGCTGTTTTTGTTGGTGGTTTTTCTTGGCAGTGAGTTCCCTTGAGTTCCTAGATGAGATATTCCTAGCTACATGTTCTAGAGAGACCCTGATAAACGAATGACATGCCCGATGGACTGAGAACAATTAAGGGGTACATTCCTTGGGTTAGGAAGGTCAAGAGGAAGAGAGCTAGAGGAATTTTGGGATAGTTGTAGGAGAAATAAAGTGGCTTGTGTGATATTGAGCTGTGAGGGGACTCTAAGAGGTACCCTTGTTTTATGAATTCCTAGCCCCATCTTGGGGGTGACTTGCTATTGATATTTGGAACAAAAGGTCTATGGTTGGGTGGAACATCCTTCCCAAGCAACTAGTTGCATAAACGTTTTCTACAAGATTAGTGTTTATCTATTTTGTGAAATTATTTATGAATTCATGGCTGCACATTTACTTTGTGAATGTGAATGGTTTTATATGTTGTCATAGATGTTTTATTGGCTGCATTCATGGTCATTTAGAGTGTTATAGATGCATTTAATTATGGATATCATAAATTAGTTGAATATGTGTTTAAATCATAGTTGGTAAGCTACAATAATTTAATTAGTAGAAGGAAATTTCATTTTTATGTGTTTTTCCGCTAGTAATGTTCCCTGGTTAAACTGGGGGATATTATAGAATGGTATCAAAGCTCAAGGTTCAATACTGATACTGTATGGGACAAGAGCCAACAAAAATTGAGAAAATTCCCGGTTGCATATTTTGTCTTGTGGTGAATTGGGGAAAATGGTGAACATAAGTGAAATCCCTGAATTTCGAGCAGATTTTTGAGTTTAAGTGCTTCATAGTAGTTGAAGAAGGTAATTCATGGTGTCAAGGTACATGTTGCAGAGTCTATTTTGGACTAGAGGGTCAAAATCATGTGACTTTCATGATGGTCATGAAGTTTAGTAATCAACAACCAAGATTAATTCAACTTGGAGAATCATGGGTCGAGACTCAACCATAGAAGATCGAAGCAAGGCATACCCGAAAGGGATTTGGGAAAAGGGTTTCGAAAGGACTTGGAGTTGGGCATGAGGCTGAGTCTGAAGGGATAATCCCGATGGTAGAAGCCCAAAATAATGATAGCCTTCAGATCAATCAAGTTCATTCTCAACCAATGTTATTAGAACCGACCCAGTTCGGCTAAACCGGTCAACCAGACCGACCTTCAGGGAAAAAATGGTCGGACCGACAGTACCAAACTAGGTTTGGCCGGTTCTGAGTGGTTCTGCACAACACTCATACGACACACTTAAAGAAGCATATTTCCAATTTTTTTAAGGAATAAAAAAAATTTTCTGCCAATTTCTATACATTATGTAGAGTTTTAGAAACTAGAATCCGTGTTTTCAATTTAGAAACAAAAAAAAACTCCTCAAAAGAAAAATAAATGATCAAAACATGGTCTTAAAATGAGTAGCAGGTTTCAAAACAATTTTTGTAGTGGTTGTATGATTGCATCTTTCTGGGTCTCTCTCAACTGTCCATGTGTGGTGTGTCCCCATCAGATTCAATTCATATTATATTTATCATTTTTTTAATTTGTACATGCACTTCTCACACATGTAAACTCTAACATTTATTTTCCATGCCTTGTAAGATTTTCTAAAATGCTTTTCTATATTTCTAGTTATGACTTCGAACACTGCAAGAAACTTCCAATATTCTCATTGTGGATACTCAAGAGTGAATCCCCTAAGGTTACAAGTATGGAAAAAACAATGAGATAGAGATAAACAAGAAATAATATGCATTCAAATGACTCGAATACGAGAAGGGAAGAGCAATCACAAAATCATTCACACTAACACGAAAATCATCATTAAACTTTTATTCCGACATGCACTCTATTTACCTTGATATGTGCATGTGATCAAAAGATATGGAGGTATGAATATCATACAAAAATATGCCTTCATTCCATTAAATATGGATACCTCATTACACACATGTTAACTATAAAAGAAATCAAACTATAATAGAAATTGCAGTATTGCACTTAGTGCTATTTTGGTTATATGCACTCTTACTTACTATGTAAATGATAATCTTTGCATATTTGTGTATAAATGGTTTGGATTCGTATTGATACTCATGAATATGTATGTTTTTTTTTAATTTTGAATATTTTATGTATTTTTTGGTTGATTGGTTTTTTTGTCCAGATTTTTTCCAGTCCGGTCCGGTTTCAAATTTTTGGGGTCAATCGGTCCGATCCTGTTTTCAGTTCTGATAATATTGTTCTCAACTATTTTTTCTCGGCAGAGATGTTCTTTCAGAAAAGTGTTTTCATGAGAGCTTGTTCAGAAGGCTAGGTGTGTTTTGGTGTCCAACAAAGTCAGTCCAAACGAGGTAACCAATACACATTTTTGGGAGCCTGAGATGATCGTGGTTGATGAGAAGCATGATTGTTGACCGTCCGATCTATCGATTGAGCATTTTTCCTTGGAAGGGCCGTGGGTGAAAGAGAATTCCACGTAAGTTTCCATGTCAACGTGCCATGTCAGAAAGGGTGGTTAAATTAGTGTGCCATGTACCATTCGAATGTTGGTCTCCAGAAATGAGAGAATTCTGATGGTTCAAAAAGAATGGTTTCCGATAAGTCGTAAAAATGAGGCTGACAGAGGGTTCATTCGGGAAGTTTTCTGATGGGTGATTCCGATAGAGATAACCCAATAGGATATCAAAGCTAGGATTTCATAAAGGTTGTGGATCATGGCATGTTGTTTTGTTGAAATAAGGTTTCTGATTGGAGGAGTTCGACGGTGCTTCAGACTGCAGATTTCAAGAATTTTGCGTACCTAACAATTGAAGCTTTCTGATGGGAAGGTTTCGAAGAAGAGTTACGACAAGATTGTAAGGACTAGCGACAACTTGGAAAGGATAAGAAGATCAATAATTGAGATTAGCCCTGATTTTGAGATCAACATTTTGGATCTAAAGACTATTACAACAATAATTTAATGAATTTTTCCATGAAAATTCTAGTTTTTGAAGGTCTTCATCTTGTTGGGAATTTTTGAGTGCCTAAACAATGTTTTTAGAAAATCAAATTTTAATGAAAATGTGTGTCCTTATAGGACATAGAGTTATTTTTTTAATAAAATGATAGAGCCCGGAGAGAGATTTCTAGCAAGCTAAACTTTTCGCCAAACAAAGCTTGTATGAGGGAGTTACAACCAAAATGGTCAAGGGTTAAATTTAGTACCAGATTTATTTTAGAGGGAATAACTACTATCTCATGGGTCTATTTGGGGCCCAAGAGTATTCTATGGAAATCCCATGGACTGTAGAAGTCAGACATGGATCCATATTTGAGTTCCGGGTATTTAAAAATGTGTTGGGAGAGAAAGAGGTCACCTGTAGCATACATAGTTGAAAATGGGAAAATGGTCAAAACTTCTAAGGACCATAAATTTATGCTTGAAACTCATAATTGTGAAAATAAATAGTTGATGGAAAGGTATTTAGGAGGAGAATCCATATATTAACCCATAAAAATAATTTGAGTAGAAAATTTTGCAGTCAACTCAAAAGAAGATGATTGGTATCATTAAAGGGCAGACACAAAAATTTATGATTTCTTTTCCAAATTGTGTATGTATTTATTTTCATCTAACATAAATTGTTTGCATGCAATTTTTCTGCAAGATTAGAGGTTCAGAGAAGCATTTTGGTTTCTATATGAAAACCACAATAATGGAAGATACCCAAGGGCCCTGCAATCATGAAGAGGAATTCATAGGTATGCATATCAACATGGGGAATGTTGAGACTGAGTCAAATGGGATAAGAGATGGGTAGGAGCATGTAACTACGAGGAGCCTCCATAGGGAATTGCAGAGCTATATAGATGATAGTGAAAGGATTATGAAGTCTAAGGAAGAGATACTTCAGAGCCCGAACATGTTTCAGAGGAAAGCGAATAAGGACTCTGACACAAAGCCTGGAGCTAGTGCTAGATAAGTGAAAACATCCAAATCCCATAGTAGAAGATATGTGCATGGGAATGATAAGTAGTCAAAGAGTAAGAGAAGTCACCATCATTCCCAAAATAAATCCACTAGGAGAGCTCATGCTAGTTCAGGGCTAGGGAGCATCCCAAGTGTGTCCCCTATCAGGAGGCAAAGGAGAAGGCCCGAGGGAGACATTTTGCAAGGTGAACTCCGGATGATCAAGCCACCAAATTTCAATGGTGAGCACATGAAGGGAGAAAAGTCCGAGGCCTGGTTGTTGGAAATGAAGAAATATTTTTAGCTGCATGATTACCCCTCCAGGGTAGAAACAAGAATTGCAACCTACCACTTGCAAGGAAAGGAAGCCATGTGGTGGGATCAACTTAAGCAAGCTAAGAATCTTGATGAGAAGAGGGTCTCATGGAGTCAGTTCAAAGGAAATTTCCAAGATAAATATTTGTCTCAACATTACTATGAGAGAAAGATGAAATATTTCTTTGAGTTCAAGTTGGGAAGCATGTCAATGGATGAATATTAGAAGAGGTTATATGAATTTCTAAAGTATGTTGACTTCATAAAGGATGAAAATGTAAAAATCCAAAGGTTTATTAGTGGATCACCCTTCTTCTATAGTGACAAGATACGATATGATAACCCAAATAACTTGGAGGAGACCATATGGAGAGAAAGACATCTCTATGAGCAGAGTAGAGGGAGGCCAATATTTCAAAGGACTTGGAATAACAAGATGAAAGGAAGGAGGAAGAAAAGGTAGAAATGTTTTAAGCCACCCTTTTTCAAGAATAAATCTCAATCAAATCAACAAGGCCAATCAAACCAAAATGAAAACACGACAACATATTATTTTGGGAAAATGCCAAGGAAACAAATTGTACAATGCTAAGGTTGTGAGGGGAATCACTTGTATAAGGACTGCCCTCACAAAGGAGAAAGAATGAGGATTTCCCAAAACCTTTAGGAGGATGAAACAATGGAAGATATGTGAGGAATCATTCCAAGGATTTATGCAACCTTAGACAATACACAAGAAGAGTATCGATTCCCCATGATTGAAGTGGAAGGTAAGATTGATAACTATCCCATAGAAATTTTAATTGATTATGGAGCTAGCTATAGTTACACAAACTCTAAATTTATTGAAAGATTTCACTTGCAAAGGAGTAAGCATAAGAAATATTGGTTAGTTCATTTAGCCACAGGGGATAAGAGAAAGATCAATGAGTTGGTTAAAGATTACCTAATAGACATGAATGGACTCAATATGAAAGTAGATGTGAACATTATACCTCTGGGTTCATATGCTTGTCTAATTGGAATTTATTTGTTGGAAAACACCATGTTGTCCTAGGCTGTTATAACAAGAAAATAACTTGTCTTGATGAGAAAGAGAAAGAAGTCAAGATTCAAGGCATTCCGAGAGTTGTAGCTATTAGAGAAATTTCAACCATGTAGCTGAAAAAGAGTTTTAGGAAAGGATGTCAAATTTTTGCAGCCCACATGGAATAGGTAGCTAGTGATAAAGTGGCAAGTTTTGAAGACCATCTGGTATTAAAAGAGATTGAATATGTTTTTGAGGAAATCCTAGGATTTCCACCAAAGAGAGACATCGATTTCTCTATTGATTTGGTGCCAAGAGTTGCTCTAGTGTCCAAGACACCTTACATAATGGCACATATGAAATGAAAGAGTTGCAAATGCAACTAGAAGAAATTTTGAAGAAGGGGTATATATTTCCAAGTGTGTCACCTTGGGGAGCCCCATTTCTTTTTGTGAAGAAGAAATATGGAAATTTAAGGTTGTGTATTGATTTCAGACAATTGAACAATGTCACTATAAAGAACAAATATCCCTTACCAAGGATTTATTTGATCAACTGAAAGGTGCAAGAATCTTTTCCAAGATTGACTTGAGATCAGGATATCATAAAGTGAGGATAAAATAAGAATATATTAGAAAAAAAAAGTTAAGAACAAGGTATGGGCATTATGAATTCATGGTAATTCCATTTGGACTATCAAATACCCCGACTGTTTTTATGTGTCTAATGAGTGGAGTGTTTAGGAAATACCTAGAAAAGTTTGAAATTTTTTTCTTAGATGATATTTTCATCTAATACAAGTCTGAAGAGGAGCATGAGGAGAATTTGAGAATGGTGCTAAAGGTTTTAAGGGAGCATAAATTGTATGCCAAGCTAAGTAAGTGCATCTTTTATCAAAAGAAGATCCATTACTCGGGGCATATTATTTTAACAGATGGGATAACATTCAATCTCGAGAAGATAGAGGCCATTAGAGGTTGGCCTGCACCAATAAATGTGATGGAGGTCAGATCGTTTATGGGTATCGCGAGTTATTGCCGAAGATTCATAATAGGGTTTTCAAAGATTGCAATCCCAATCATTTCTTTGCAAAATAAGGGAGTGAATTTTGAATGGACACCAAAATGTGAAGAGAGTTTCCAGCAATTGAAAAACATTTTGGAAAGTGCGCCCATGTTAAATATGGCAGATCTAGATGAAGAGTTTGAAGTGTGCATGGATGTGTGCAAAGAAGGGCTCAGTGGATTCCTCAGTCAAAAATATCACGTGGTATGCTATGAGTCCCAAAAATTAAAAGAGCATGAGAGAAATTATGCTACTCATGATCTAGAGTTAGTAGCCATTGTAGATACATTAAAAATGTGGAGAGATTATCTCATGGGGAAGAGGTTTGAGTTAAGAATAAACCACCATGGTCTGAAACATTTATTTGGACAACCAATATTAAATGCTAGGAAAACTAGATGGCTAGAGTTTCTTAGTGAGTATGACTTTGATATTAAACATATAAATGGTAAATAAAATATGGTGGCCGATGCACTCAACAAAAGATCTCATGAAGTGCATATTTCAGCCATCAACATGTACATGACAAATTTAAAATATGAAATTCTCAAAGCAACAAATTCAGATCAAAATTATTTGGAAATAAAAGAAAACTTACAACAAGACAATTGATAGTAAAAATTTAAAGATTATAAATTAAAAGAGGATGGAATCCTCTTCTATAGAGGAAAGGTGTATGTTCCAAATTCCACAGAGTTGACAAATATAGTGTTGAGAGAAATGCACAATGTGCCATATGCTGGGCACCCAAGATATCATAAATCCATTACAAATATAAGGAGCCAATACTTTTGGTCGGGAATGAAGAAAGAAGTGGATGACTACATAGCCCAGTTTCTAGAGTGCCAAAAGGTGAAAACAAAGCACAAACATCCAATGGGATTGCTACAACCGTTGTCCATTCCAGAATGGAAGTGGGAAGTGGTTATAGTAGATTTTATTACAAATATTCTTAGAACATTGAAGAAACATGATTCCATCATGGTGGTGGTGGAAAAATTGACCAATGCATCACATTTTATTCCTGTAAAGACAACACACAAGGAAACAAATATTGCAGAGATTTACATGAAGGAAGTTGCCAGACGACATGGAGGGCCTAAGGAAATAGTTTTAGATAGAGATTCCAAGTTTACATCCAATTTTTTCTAAGGTTTGTTCAAAGGATTTGGAACAAATATGAATCTTAGTACGACATATCACCCAGAGTTAGATGGACAAACATAGAGGACCAATATGATTATTGAAGACATGCTCAGAATGTATGTGATGGATCAACCATCAAAATGAGAGGACTATATCCACTTAGTGGAGTTTCTTATAATAATGGTTATCAATACTCATTAAAAATGAGTCCATTTGAAGCTTTGTATGGTAGGAAGTGTAACACAATAGTGAGTTGGTATAACCCAACAGACAGAGCCATCATTGGGATAGATTTGTTAAAGGAAATGGAAGAACATATGTCAAGGACTGGTGGAATTTAAAGGATTCCCAAGAAATAAACAAGAGTTATGTAGAAAAGAACATTTTTTTTAGAGATTTTAAAGTGGGGGAACATGTTTTCCGAAAAGTTAAAGAAAAAATAAATTCGATAAGATTGGGTTGTTTCCTGAAGTTGGCAACAATATATTGTGGGCCTTTTGAAATATTAGAAAAGATAGGGCCAATTACATACGTGCTAGAATTTCCTGCATCCATGAGAGTGCATAATATATTTCATGTTTGATTATTAAAGAAATATATTCTTGACCCTAACCACATAATTGATTGGATTGTGATCTAGGTGGAAAACGAAGGGGATTTCCAAGTGGAACCAATACAAATCCTGGATCGAAAATTTAAAGTGCTCTGAAACAAAGACATAGGGATGGTAAAGGTTCAATGGACATGCTATGATCCTGAAGATGCAACATGGGAGCATTAAGAAACCATGCAGGAGGAATACCCACAATTTGTTTCCATTTTTGAAGAAAATAGAAGCTGAAAATACAAGACTCCATTTTTGAGCAACTAGTTACAAAAACCACATCTCTAAAATTCTTGGTCACCTATGTTGATAGCCTTGATAAAAGAATGGTGTAATCCATGAAGGTAGTGAATGGGGCACATTCCTTGGTTCAATAGGTTGAAAAGAACAAGATACTATGGTTGGGATTGTTGTTGAAGGGTAAATATTGAAGAATTTTATTTTATTTTCTAAGTATTGTGATGTAAATTTATATATTATTTTGGCATGGTATTGTGAATCAAGGATGATGCAAAATTTTAGGGGAGGGGGAACATAACATCCTCACCATAATCCCCGGTTTAATTAATGCATAATGTAGATATAGATGTGGCTATGTCCATGCAATGTAATATGCGAAATGTATTTTCTAAATTGTAAATAAATATAATGTAATACCAACTGACGAGATATGGACAAAGATGGGTGATGATTAATCCAAAAGAGAAGGGGAATACATAGAGAGTGTCCAATAGGGGTCCAAAGGTAAATAATTTATGGGTATTAATTCAAACCCACATTTTTGAATTTATTATCATTTGGGGAAAACTTCTATTTTCTAGTTGAGTGTATGAGAGCCCAATCATTGAATATCTGTCATAGGGTGGGTGTGAGATTCACATCCCATAATTAC
>ML909487.1:0-10969 GCA_009831015.1 Picea engelmannii
ACCATTCTCTGCGTCTGTAAATTCCTACAGCTGATCGTCCGCTTAGGTGAAAAGACAAACGCTGATTGTTAGTCAAGAGTTAGATATATTTTTATAATCTGCGTATAATTTATAATTCTTTCACTTGCATACACAGTCGGGTTCTTATTTCCAAGTTTTTAGCCCTAGACAAGAGAGTTAAGTTAGGGGGTTACTCCTCGTAGGAGTTCTTCGAAATAAGCTTATGAGTAACTTGTGCATGAGCCCAATCAGGCCGAGTGTTGTAACCATGCTCTGATACCACTTTGTCACATACCCACTACCTAAATCAGATTTTTCTGGTTTTCTACCGAATAAAAACCCCAAAATTCCTATGGAGGCCTAGTGTGAGCTAGATCTTTCTCTCTCCCCGCTCCCTTGCGGTCGTGGGTCATGATCATAGTCTGAATAAATGCAGTGCCTCTTTCATACTTTGTACCTCAGCGCTACAGTGATGTCGAGTCGTTTGACTTAGCAACCGCCAAACCCCGACAGGGCTAGCGATCGGCCAATGGGGACGAATCCCTACAGGGTTAGCAAATGGCCAATAGGAACAAATATCAACAGGGCTATGAAAACAATCAATGAGAAGCAACCCCATTGTGTGGTGAAGTGGAATACAGGTGGCAGAGAGGGAAACGCGACATGGTAGTCGACATGACAGTAGGGGGCCCCACTTCACACGCCACACTATTCCGGAACCCCGCCCCCCCATTAAAGGCAGAATGACAAGGGGGGTCCAGAATCCACTTGAGAGCCATTGATCATGATGAATTAATCTTGACCATTTGAGATTTGCGTGTCCAATTCCTGAACCCCCCCCCCCCATTAAAAGCAGAATGGAAAGGGGGCTCTGGATTGCATCCTCAGCCGTAGATTTTGGTGGGTGGACTCTGGCCATCCAGATCTGCTCGCTACTTATCCTAATGCGTGTTCATGCCCTAGCATAAAAGTGGCATCTCTTCCTCACATCAGACGGTCATTACGGACCCCGAGATTTCCTAAAGGAATCTTGTCCATCCATCGGGACTTAGCCACATGCTATTGTCTCGACATTATAGATCGGGATTTGTCAAGGCAAGAGCCTAAGTTTTTGTCAACAGAACTCTTGAGTCCCCGATCCCCGATTTCCCGAGATGGGTAATATCTCGACACCTCACCTCTTTAAATTGGACGGTCCACAACTACTACGGGGTTTCCACCCAGGAAAGTCCCGACCCCTTGTCGCCAGAACTCCCGATCTCGCGATTCCCAATTTCCTAAAATGGGAGATCTCTTGACATGTGGCCTCCGTCAATCGGACGACTTGGATCTATCCTGGGGTTTTCATCATGGAAAATCCCAAACTCTTGTCAAAAGGAATCCCAATCCTGCGATTCTCGATTTCCCGAAATGGGAGATCTTACGACATGTGTCCTCCATCAATCAGATGGCCCAGGTCCATCCCAATATTTACTGAATGGAAAGTCCCGATCTCTTGCCCACAGGACTCCCAATTTCTTTACTCCCGGTTTCCCGAAATGGGTGATCTATTGACACGTGGCCTCCGTTAGTCAGATGACTTAGATCTATTCCGGGGTTTTTACCATGGAAAATCCTGAATCATGGGGGGTTTTAACCCTCAGGTAACTCCGGATAGATCCAACAGTTGTCGTGTTTTCCAGTCGAGATCTGATGGCCCAGATCGGTTCCTACCCATGTATTCTTCCATGACTCCTGGGACGTGGAAAAGATCCACGATCCAGATAATCTCATGGACCTTGGAGATCTATGATCCCAAATACCTCGCTACCCACGAGGACACAAAAAACAAAGGGGTAAGGGAATTTAACACCTTACCTTCTCCTACCAATCCAATCGTCGGGTGTGTCCACAGATTTCCCGACAGAATCTCATCCATCGGTCAACACCTATCAGGGATAAGGTATTTAACTTTCTAGCTTCCTCTTACCAAATCTAACGATTACGAGTGACCATATATTTCCCGATGAAATCTCGTCCGTTGATTAATACCTATCAGGGTTAAAGCACTTAACACTCCATCTTTTTCCTCTGATCTGATGGTTGTGAGTGACCCTAGATCTCCCGATGGGATATCATCTATCGATTCGTTACTTAATCCTTATGTTGTCATCTTGGTTTTCAAGAGGATCGTTCCTCCTCATGTAGGGTCACTAAGGCCTTACGCCTTCACAACCTCCTTCCTAGTTCTTGATGGGCTTTTCAAGGAAGGTATTTCTATGGGAGATTTACTCAGGGTACTACTTGAGGTATATAAGGATGTCGTCCTCCCAAGAACCAGACATGAAGTTTGAATTATGATCAGTACGCACACAAATAACGAATTCATGAAGACATAAATCATACGTAGTCTTTCCATATAAATATACAACTACTAGTACTAATCAAAACACCATACGGTCATTCTTATATGAAATCATTCACAGTTTCACAACTTATGGGAAAAATCATCAGAATGACCATATACATATATTTCAAGATTCCAAAGGCAAAACACTTATTAGAAATAACACCAGGGGTTATGCAACTGCTGAGAGGGGTGCTCATTTCCACCCAACCGTAGGCTTAGCGACTCCCAGTGGATTTACCACTAGCCATCCTAGAGATGAGACCACGATGCTATGAGACTGCATCTCTAATTTCCAGTGACCAGGAGTGAAGGTTGCAATCCTTCCTCTCTGCTATCACTCACTCTGCATATCACCAAAGTTCTCCCCTCGCATCTACCCCCGCAATTGCTTCTACCCCATGCCTTATCCTCTTGCGAGGTTGCATGTGGCGCGATTACCCTTGTGCTGATTAGGCCTGATGGTTCTGCGGATGGGAGGTTCACCTCCCATCCCTCATTAAACCATCTACCTACCAGACTGCGAGACATTTAATTCAGGGCCAGCGAGCCGCTTTTGGTTCTTCGGGCCAGTGGAGTCCAAATACGGTATTAATTCTCAGTGGAAGTTAACGCCACCTTTCCAGATTCCTTCCACTGCCATCTTGGTCTCTTTTTCTGCACATCCCCTCTCAGTAGTCCTGCAATATAAATTCATAATGTTATTCACAATTATTGACCTCTTCCACAAGGTCCATTTACATCACATATTCACATTTATGAGTTTGCCACAGTTCTTGGCCAGTCCAGTTATTTTTACAAACTGGGGGAAATAGGGTGTTACAGACATACTCTTGGTGAGATGCCAAGGGTAGTTACCGTTGGTTATATTCCAGGAGGTATAAATCCTTGGTGAGAGACCAAGGTTGAGGATCTTGGTGAGATTCCAAGATCTAGAGACTCTTGGTGAAATACCAAGAGATATGACTCATATTTCATGCCATGAGATTAATACCTTGATGAGAGACCAAGGAGAGGATATTGGTGAGATTCCAAGAGATAGAGATCTTTAGTGAGATGTAGAGGGAGAGATATTTGGTGAGATGCCAAGATTTGGGTGATCTCAGGTAGGTGGAGATGGAATTCCATCTAGAGATCAGGGAAGGTCGACAGATCAATGTCAGGGAAGGTCGACTGATCAAGGTGAGTAGATCAGTGTTAGGATAGGTTGAGTAGATCAGATATAAAGGGTACATCCATACTAACCTAGGACTTTCCAGGAGGCAAGGAATTCCACAACTGGGATGAGATTGAATGGTGAGAAGCACTTTCCTCGTTAAGAGGGAGTGTTGAGTTTTGGTGTACCTCGGGAAGTGGTTCCCTTCTGGTTTGGAGCCTCTAACCATAAGAGGGAGATGTTGGTACTCTTGTACTTTGTACTTTATGTCTAATTTCACTTTGACTTAGGAGATTTAATTCAAAAGTGAAATTTGGTCATTTTATCCTAAAGTGACTATTAATTCACCTTGTGCATGAATTGAGGGACATAAAGTGAACTATGGAAACTTAACCGAAAGTGGGTTTTGAGTTGAGATTATTGTAGGATGATCTCAATCATTGATTAGTAATGTCTTGGGATGATCCTAGCCATTCACTTTTAGGTTTCCTTATGATTTTCTCAAAGAGGGTGAAAGAGGCCTAAGGAGGATCATTCACTCTTATGTTCACTTGGAGAGCTTGAGGAGGATCATGAGCATGAGGTTGGAGTCATTGGAAGAGGGAAAAAAGGGCACCTCCTTCCATGGAGGGATATAGGAGGTTGGAGAGCTTGAGGAGGAGCATGAGCATGAGGTTGGAGGCATTGGAAGAGGGAAAAAAGGGCACACCCTTCCATGGAGGGATCTAGGAGGCTTTGTCTTCCATTTATTAGTGGTGATCACACTTTCTTAGAGGAGTGTGCACCATAGGAGGAGTGAACACTCCTAGCATGGAGGAGATATAGTTGGAGGAATTAAGATTTGTTTCTTTCAGTGGAGAGGTAGCACATAAGAGCACACTTGTTTGAAAGGGTTTCTTCTTCGAAGAATCGAGCGTCAAGGGAGCTTCACTTTAGTGGGATTGAGAAACAAAGGAGAAGGGTGCACCATGCTTGGGAACATTCACCTTCTTGGACTTGTGTAGCAGCTTGAGAGGGGATACCTTTGTATTAGGTTAATTTGTTTCAAGTAATTTTTGTATATGATGCTTTAGACACCGCTTATATATACTTCCATTCCAAACTAGTTTTCCCAGGGGGGGTTTTATCCAGGATCATGTTGATCGAAAATACCTGTGTTCATTTCATGCATGCTTAGAGTGTAGATCAACCTACTTGTGTTGTTAATATCTAGAGGAGGTGTTACCTGTTTTGAGATTTATTGCATGTGATAAGCATCGGTTCAAAAACACTTGCAAGGGAACCTCAAAGAACACTTAAAATACAAAATATATGGGAAGAAAGTTACTAAACTATTTGTTGTCCTAAAACAACAAAGGACAATTTTGAAGATTGAAAGTTAGAGCCAATATCAAGGTCAAATATAGACCTTAGTTGGTAGCCTCATAGGGCCTCATTTTTCTTCAAGTAGTGCATCATGTACTTCCCTAAACGTATTATCCTTGAGAGTGGACTCATGGACAAAATAGATAATGTCTTTGTAGTATATGATGTCATCCACTATCCTGTACCTATCATCCTGAATACTTCCCTCCATCAGTTCATAATCGAAGGTATTCTTGGAGCATTCCACCAATAGAGTGGAATTCTAGTCTATTGATATCTCTATCATGGAGAAGGATATAGGCCTCCTAGATAAGAATTCAACAACTATATTATTCTTCCCATTTACATAATCAATGTCAAAATCATATTCCTGCACCTTAATCACCCATTTCTTCCACCTCTCATTCATGTCTCGCTGATCCAAGAAATATATCAAGTTGTTGTGGTCATTCCTAGCCACAAAATAGCCTCCTAGAAAGTACTTTCTTAATTTGGTCAATGCATGAATGCTGGAAAACATTTCCTTATCATAGATCATATAGAGCTTCTTGGGATCCCTTAGCTTTCTTCTATCGAAAGCTATCGGGTGTCGATTCAAAATCACTACTTCTCCTATCCCCTTGTTGGATGTGTCATACTCAATAAAAAAAGGCTAAGTAAAATATGTGAGTGCTAATACTAGGAAATTTTTCATCACCCTCTTCATTTTTTCGAATGCTACCTATGTGTCCTCTGACCATGATAAAATTCCCTTCTTGGTGAGGTATGTCAATGGTGCATCCAATTTTGAAAATCCTTTCACAAAGAACCTGTAATAATTACATATCCCAAAGAATCCTCCCAGATATATGAGTGTCTTGGGGGTAGGTCAATCTAATATGGTATGGTTATTCTCCTGATGCACCTTTAATCCCTCATCACATATCACATGCTCCAGATATAACATCTCTATCAACCAAAACTCACACTTTTCTTCCTTGGAAAAAATTCATTGCTCCTCCATAATTGTGATAATATTGTCCACATTATTCAGATGTTTCTCCCACCTTTTGATGTATATTAGATGATAATGAAATAACACTAGTAATAATTTTCTCAACTTTTTGTTGAAGATAAGGTTCATGCAGGACTGAGAGGTTATTAGTGCGTTAGTCAATCCAAAGGGCATGTCTAGAATTGCATAGTTCCCATAGTGACACATGAATGTTGTCTTATGGATATCTTCCTCTCTTAATCAAATATGGTGGTATCCTGATTGAAGATGAACCTTTGAAAAGTACACTACCCCATGCATCTTGTCAATTAGCTCATCAATCATGGGTATTGGATATCGGTTTTTGAAATTCTTCTTGTTTAGTTCCCTTTAGCCGATGCACATTCTCATAGTGCCATATTTCTTCTTCACCGACACAACTGATGAAGTAAAAGGACTAGATATAGGCCTAATATGTCCCATATCTAGAATTTATTGTATGGCCTTATCTACTTCATCCTTGAATCTCTTAGGATTCCTATAAGTGGTAGTGATCACGGGCTTCGACCCCTCTTCTAGCTCAATGAAATGGTCAAATCCTATATCAGGTAGTCTCCCTACTAGAAATGGCTCAAACACTCTTTCATACATTCCAAGTAATGCCTAGATATCTGAAGGGTAATGTTGTTGATCTTGTGATGGATTTTCTATGGTGATCAGGCACTCTGTTACACAGGCCACGTCCCCGTCTCTAAAAAGGGCCTTCATGCACTGGTTAGACATTATATTGGGGCACCTGTCAACATACCTCTTAGGAAGACCTGGTATCCACCTTTGTCCTAGAACTCCATCCTCATGTCTCAATAGTTCATGAAAATATCTCCCAATGAGTACAATCACTGAACTCCTAGCACCACATGAGTATCTTCTACATCCACGACATAAAATTCATCTGTCAATGTATAGTTTCCAATGTTACTTCAAATTCTGTGATCATATGAGTACAAGTCATGTTGTACCCATGTGCTACTACTACATTGAATCCCTCAAAATACTCCATATGGATTTGTCTCGTGGTGACAAGTGAGACATTAATGAAATTATGGGTGGCTCCACCATCAACCAATGCTATAACCCTCTACCCCTACACAAAACCTATGACCTTGAAGGTGTAATATTTAGGGACTCCTTAGAGTGTGGAAATGGTCACTCCATTGGGGATATCCTGCAATGGTGCCTGTTTTGTAGCATGAGATGGCTCCCCATTGTCCTGTCCAATATTCTCATCATCATCACATACTTTTCATTGGAAACTACCTCAATATAATGGAATTTACCTTTTCCCATACATTGATGACTTGGTTTCCATGACTCCTTACAACTATATAAAATCTTCTTCCTCATTAGTTTTCTCTGAGTCTCCTCATCCATCCTATCCTTCCCTGTCCATGGCTTATGGGGAAACTTCATCTCCTTACCCCCTTGAGGGGTGAATTGTTTTGTTGGTTCCTTCTTGGAGACTGCATCCATCATGTCCCAGGTTCTCATGATGGCTTCCTCTAATATGGTTGATCTAAATTCCTTCACCGATCCTCTTAGGGATTCAACTCGACCTTCCATGAATAACATCATGAACCTTTGTTGAGAAATATTTCTCACCATAATTTCCATCCTCTGAAAATGTGTGATGTATTATTCTAGTGTACCTATTTGTCTCAATTGTGCCAAATCCATGAAGTGTATATTAGGGTCCTTCTTGTTGAACTTATCTATCAGACTCTGAGTGAAGTCCACATATAAAGTGATCCTGGTGTGCCCTACTGTCACCAACCCATGATACCACTATTCATGAGATTCTCCTTCCAAGTGAAGGATGACATACTTAATTGCTTCTTTCTCGATAATTGGGTTAAGTTGGAGATAGGTGTCCAACTTATGTACCCATGATTTGGTCATTTTCTTGACAAACCCATCGAAGGGTGGGATATTTAACCTTCCCACCTTGCTTATGAGGTCAAAGTTTTGTTGGATCTGTGTTCCTATGTTCCACTCCTTAGGTCTGTACTTCTTCTTAATATCCCAGAAATCATTATAGGAAAAATTCTCATGGATATCTTCATCTATTGTCTCGTACTCCTAGTATGAGGTGTTAATATCAAGCCCCTCATTTGGTTGCTTATCTGCTCTTACAGGATTCCCTATCAAGAACTATGGAAATATGGGCCTAGTGATCCTTAGTCTCTTACTTTGAGTTTGGGTATGGTTATTTATACTCTTTTTGTGTATCCTATCACCCCAATGGGATCCATTGGGTTGACCTTGACTTTTCCCATTTGTATTGTCATGTTGGCCCACTAGTTGTGTGAGCACTTCAAAGGTCTCTTGTTGGAACCTTGATGTCTCTATGTATATTTGGGATGCCTCATTTTGTCCTTTGACCATATATCTTAATATTTGGATCATAGTATCTTTAGGGTTTTCTCCCATGCTTCCCTCTAGCTTTGACTTTGTTCAATTTTCTCTTGTTTCTCTTTCTGGTGACTCTTGAGAGGTATATCCTCCATGTCCCTTTCTCTTAGCATCAATGTAGTCATCGAATGGTAGAACCACCAACTCTGATACCACTATAATATACACAACTAGGCTAGGTGGGGATATAATGTTTTTTTTCTGTCCCAAATTGTTATTTCTTTTTATGTAAAAGTTCCAGATGCTTATATTAATGGTATTGTTAACTTTTTTCAAATAGTTTTCTCAAATAAGAATATTTCCAAACACATTGCATGCATCTATTACACAAGAAATAGATTAGATAACCATGGAATCTTATTGTGGATGAGAATTCCCAAAAATCCCATCAATACAATGATATCTAATTCCTATAATAACGACTGCAGAATACTCCCAAGAACACAAATCTAATGGATGCCTAATCCAGGTGAATATTGGTAGCAACCCACCTATTCCAACTGGCTCCTCTTGTCCATTTTTTTTTCAACACGTTCTTTTGTGCTTCTTTGTAATAGTGGGTTCTACAATTCTTGGGCGGTTTGAAGCCCTACACATCCTCCAGGTGGATACTGGTGGCGTCTTTCTTAATCCAACTAGCTTATTTTGTATTTTTTAATGTCAGCACATCTTTTTGTACTTCCAGGGCCGTTTTGGAGCCCTAAACATTCTTTTTTTGGCTCTCCATAGTCAAACTATATATAGATTTAGAGTTTGACAACGAAATGTGTAGTTCTTTGAAAGACCTTTCCACTGGGATATCACATGCCTAAAACAAAGGTCATATGCACAAGTTACGACCCTGAGAAGTTGAGGTACCAACTTACCCATAGGGGCCCACATGAATTTTGTCATTACACCTTCTAGTGTTAGGTTTTTCGATGTCTATGGTTTTGGCATTCATGAGTAATATAGAAAAGGCCTCTGGAGCCTCATTGTAATCATTCTTCTCAGATGGATGCGCATAGTAGCCACATTTATTCTCAGAGATAACTACCACCATTTGAGCAAGTGTTTCAGTTTTGCAGTTTTACAATTTCATCCTATTTCATTTATTTAATAGAAGATATTGTTCACTAGATATCTTTGTTATTATTCATATCTCTTTGTTTATTGTATGTAGTCTGTAATCAGTTCGCTCTGCTCCTAAATATGGATCAATGGTATCAGAGCAATCTTATCTTAATTTATTTTTCTTCGTACATGTCCCTGATAAGATCTAGGTACAAGAAGTTGTGACTTGAACCAATTGATCCATTGCATGATCGACTGCGCAGAGAATGACAAAAACCCATGGGGGATGAAAGGAAATATGATGGAGCATGATATCCTATTAAAATTTTGCTCTATGTCACATACCCACTACCTAAATCAAATTTTTCTGGTCTTCTGCCATACCATAACCCCTAAATACCCATGGAGGCCTAGTGTAAGCTGGCTATTTCTCTCTCCTTCTCCATTCCCATGTGATTGCGGGTCATGATCACAGTTCAATTTGAACGCAGTGCCTATTTGTATTCGATGCCTCAGTGCTACAAAAATGTCTAATCGTTTGACTCTGCCACCGCCGAACTCCGACAGGGCTAGCGACCGGCCAATGGGGGAGAATCCCTACAGGGTCAGCAAATGGCCAATAGGTACAAATCCCAACAGGGGTAGAGAACCGCCAATGAGAACATGCCCCTTCACACGGTTAAGTGGGATACATGTGGCAGAAAGGAAAACTCGACATGGTAGTCGACATGACAGGAGGGGGCCCCACTTCACACGCCACACTATTCCGGACCCCCCCCCATTAAAGGCAGAATGGCAAAGGAGGTTCAGNCCCCCCCCCCGCTATCGCTAAATGCAGAACAGTAAGGGGGCTCCGGAATGGAACCTCAGCCGTAGATCTGGATGGGTGGACTCTGGCCATCCATATCTGCTCGCCACTTATCCTAAATCATTTTCACATCCTGGATAAGTTGACGTCTCATCTCCACATCTAATGGTCATTATAGACCCAAAGATCCTCCGAAAGAATCTCGTCCATTCATCGGGGTTTCGAACATCGCAATGTTGAAATACATAAACATTTTGTCCTCGAAATCTCCGATATCCCAATATGACGTTAGCTTTCGCTAGTCCCCAGGGCTAGACCTTTTGGTCCACACGACCTCCCTCTATATGACCAAAGTCATACCACCTATCGGGGCTTCAGGGTTTCAAATGATGAAATGCATTTGCCCATAGGTTTGCCAATCCCTCGAATCCTGATTCTCTGCTATGCTGACAGCTGGCCCGCAATGGCACTTTCCTCCTCATCGGGGTTTCAGACTTCATGATTCCGAATTGCATAAACACCTTGTCACCGGGATTTCCGATATCCCAATGACCCAAATGCTGATAGACGACTTCCTGTCGGGACTTTCTCCATCGGCTCTGATTGCTGTTGCACGTCCTCCTCTGATGGACGGTCCTGGTTAACTCTTGGGATTTCATGACTTCTGATGTCCTGGATGCCTCTTCCCTAGGACTCACGAAATGCTGAACTCTAACTCCCTTCAAATCTCTAACACATGTCCCAAGTGAATGGACAGTT
>WSFP011563340.1:0-10969 GCA_009831015.1 Picea engelmannii
AGTTTAAACATGGCATAACTTATTCATGCAAAATTTCCAATCCATTTTAGTTTGTCCACTAGAAGTTCCTTCCTCTCTCGTACCCTACATGGGTATTAATGGCATATATGCAATCAATTCACAATCATATACATAACATCAAAATATAAAGGATGCCTAAAGTAATTCTTACCCAATTCTGTCCAATGACATGCTACAAAAAATGTAAATTTTATACATGTATGGCTGCCAACAACCCTTCTGATATTACCTTCTCAATTGGTGTTTTTACGGGAACTCATGTTATCCCTTTATCAAGCTTTCGACAAGCAGCCTCTTGTCCTTATCATCTGCATGAGGTTGTCCACCATTGGTAGCTGTATCATCAACCATTCCAATTCTTTCTACTACAACAATCATAACCAAAATTTATATTAGTTATCCTGCCAAATCACAATGCATGTACCATAATGTTTTTAAATCAATAAACATTATGAGCTATGTCTAGGCATATCAATATGCACTCTATCATATTGTCTAGAATTTTTCAGCTTAGCTAAACCATTTCCAAAACCTCTTGCCATTGCATAACATGGCTTTAACCAAGCTACTTCATCTAAACATCTTTATTGATTTATCTTGCCCTTACCAGTTGTACTTGTTTCCTTGGAAACATATCTCTGCAAAAAAAATTAGAATTTTAGAGTGAGAAAAGCGTTCCTCCTCTTCTCTTCATTGTTTCTTTATGTTGCCCTATTCACGGGCCTGCCTGCTCTATTCCTTGAGTAGTTCTCAATCAAGTTCATCTTGATCTTTCCTAGATGTAACAACCTGCGACAGTATCATAATTAGCTCATAGTTTAATTATGAGTTAGTGCATTATGCACATTCGCCAAATGGAATCAGGTTTGTCAAGATCTTGTCATATGCAAATCTTTTATAATGCAATGTGTTTTAAAATGTAATCCATGATTCTTATACAAGTAGGATTTGTAATCCACTGCCTAATTTTACAACAGTCATTTAATGTTATGGCTATGTTCCCTTGACAGAGTTTGCCCATAGTTCCTCCACATGGAACTTTTTTTTTATCATGCAATCCTCTTCTCGTGTATCCAATACCATCTGAGTTTTCCTCCACCTTGAGTCAGCCTCAACTTCATCATTTTAGGAATTTACCCAATACCCCTTAAGGAATATAAACATGCATCTTTATCATGCATTCATATCATACATTCACACATGTATCTTTATTCTATCGATTTGCATTCAAAATGCCTTTATCTACATGTTTCAACATGATGAATGTGTTTACCACATACACACTTCATAGTTTTCCATGTTCATTTACTGAAATCATCTATCTCATGATTGCTCACAGTCATTTACATGCGATTCTCAAAGGCATATTCATATTGTCTCTTGTTACAACAAAGAGCATCCTAGCTCATTTACCCTTTCAACAAGTTACACTAGTTATTTTTGAGGAATGAGATACACCTTCCTCAAGTTATTATTTAAACAAGGTAGTTCAGACACTTCTACATAGGGTCAACCATGCATCCATTTCCTTACCGAGATCTGGCAAGTATACATCTTGCCTCACAACCTACTTGATCAGGTAGTCACGCCATGCCTTTAGTATACATATTCTTATACATCATACATGTTCATCACTTGAATGTTTCTATACCACACCTATTCATTTATTTGAATTTTTACATCATCCTTCTCGGATGAGGACTTACAGTCATTCACATGACTTGTCTCACATATATATTCATATATGCCTTCCTACTAGGCAACCCTATAATGCATTTGATCCATGCACTCAAGCATATGCATACATACATATATATTCATCATGCAAGTTCACTACTTGCACCTTTTTCCATGTCATTCACACACACTGGCATTTTGACTTACTATCAGCCCTTCCCGAGATCTGATAGTCACTCACGTGACAAGTCTCATAAGGATTATGTTTCCCTCATTATATGGAAATCAACCAACAAGAGATCACCTTTGTCCAATCTGCTATAAAAGCATCCCACAAATTAGAAAATACAAATAGGCAATTACTCAAGGCATCAAGATAACAATGCCCACTTGTCTTCATGCCTCAAACCATTCTTGGTCAACAAGCCTTTACTAAGGGAATCCTTTTCTAGATTCCCTCTCACTCTTACTTGAGCATACTAAGCCATAACTGCATGGTTAGCATCCATATATGGGTATAATCTAATCTATTAGCCTTTAGGATAATGTCCCAACATTCTCTCTACTAGGTTCTGGATTAGAACCCCATTGGTCCCTTGCCTTATCTTTATAAGGTTGTAAACAATCGATATCCTCAACATTCTCACTCATGTTGTATACTTTTTTCTACTGTAATCAATCATTACTAACCATGTGATCTTATGACAACACCATATTTTACATCCAATAACAAATTATAATAAGACTATATGCATGTCATACACATGCTCAACCATTGTCATGTGCATTACAACATATCTTTGTGCACCAAACATCTTACCCATGCCTACAATGCATATATATTCCAACTATCTACCTTTTGCTATTCACATGCACATTTATGCCCTTAGGTTACCAAACATACATATTTTCTTTGATACAACCATGAACTCATAAGCTTGCTCATGTGGCCATATTACTCTACTTATTTTATAAAAGTTAGCTTTAATCCAAAGGATTCCTCTTTCCCTTGCTTAGATCGATATCCCAACAACATGTTCCAATCATTATAGGTCAAGTACACCGACTTTACAATTTTACATCAGTCCTGTAATCATGAGGAATTATACATACAAGGTTTAGTCCTTTTTATTTAAGTAATAATCACAACTGTCAGGGCTCCATCAGCCCATTCTTATAGGCAATATTACAACCATCGGTTTATTCATTTCTAGACCCACAATCATATAATAAGATTCTACCATTTTGCATTTAGGTCTTACCATTAATGCCTATCAACGCATTCCCACTCGTGTAGGAATAACCATCAATCCACCGAGCAATAATAAGTTATGCTGCTGCAACCAACACATTTCAATTTTCTGTTGTATAGACTCACAATCAAGATTTCATTTGGCAGTCCTTCTCCTTGAGGAGCTTACACAGATATTAAACAAACCTTTAAGGCAAAAAACACTTTCCAATAGGCTCCACTTAGCCTTAATATACTAGTCTCTATGACTATTCTCTGGCCCATCCAGGCCGAGTGTTTGAACTCTTCTTTGATACCACTTTGTAAGACACTCGTCCACCTAACTCTCTCTTGGGCTAGTGGGATGTTAAAATTTCTCTTATTCAACTTGACTTAGATTTGATCTTAGGGACTATGGATGAATTTTGCTCATCAAGAGCTTTCCAACGATTGTAAGCATGCCCAAATTCGATCTCAGAAGCAAAAGTTACAATCTCTCAAAGTTTTCAGGCTCTTACTGCCCAAAACCAACCTTACTGCCACGTGGCATCCTACCACTCGTACAAATCCGATGTGGCACTGTCATAATGCTGATGTGGCGCCTCCATCTAACCCTCTACTCCAGATCTTGACTTCACAAAACCTCTCGTTGTCGTTCTCAGGGTCTATCTCCTACGAAATGTCATTCATCTCGATCTGCCCTGTCCCAACGGCGATCCTATTAGAATTGACCCAGATTTGACAGTCCTCGGGCTTGGCCTCCAACGACCTTGATCATGTCGGCACCTCAAACTTGCATGACATTTAACGCCCCTCCTTTGACCTCTCCTCTAATGGACAGGCAAGACCCACAAGGATCAACAGTTGATATTTCATCTCACCCATCTATAGATCAATGTATGTCATTTATTCCCCGACCTCATCGTCATCGACACTTCCTCTATTCCTACTCCTAGAGCATCCTCCAACGATCTCCGATGAATGGTCACAGTTCGACCACTTGTAGATCCGATGGTCTACATTGAAATTGAAGACCTTAGGTCTTCGAGGCCTTCTGGGACCACTCCAATCCCTCCGTCCTCTTAACGGATGACACCTGTCACCCCAGGGACACGTTGGTTGCCATGCTGGCATGCCAATGGCACTCATGACGTCACAAGGGTCCTCCAAAAATCTACGGTGGAAATCAACTACAACCTACTATCGATCAACGACTCTCGTGAATTCCGACCATCATTGTCATCGGTAATGGAGCCTTCACTTCATCAACCTCCCACACCTCGACGACAATGTGTCTGGGATCAATGATCCAGATCTTACCGAGGATTACTCCCGTCAGATCAACGGTTGTTGTCTCGTCTCGAGACTTTGGTCATCATCGTCGTCGGAACTCATTCCAACTCTTGGGCAGTGTAAGGACTTGTTCTCCCGACAACGATGTCTTCCCATCGTAAGGATGAAATCTACTTTCCTCGCCGAATCAACAACTGTAAGATCTCCTGACTTAAAACAGTTTCCTTCACTAATTAAAGCTCTGTTTTTGGAACTTAGTCAATTCAAAATTCTTCAAGGTTCTTTATAGGGGTTTAGTAGGCCTTCTTGGCTCTCGCCTTTGCTATGAAACGAGTTAGGGCATTCCCTCTTCTTCACTTAGAAGGAGATTTTCATCCTATGAACTGTCAATACCAGGACAGGGGATTCCTTGTAGGAATTAAGGTTCTCTAAATCACGTAGAGACCTCTCTCGGGCACCGAGACATTCCAATGTTGATCTCAAGGCACCTCCATTTGTTTCCTACTAGAAAGTATTGTTCCTTCTTAATTTATAAACATGTTCTCTTTTCACAGGCATCACACTACAACAAATATCCTGCTGCACACGTAGGAGGCACAAACATACGGTTATATCCATGATTCAATTCATAGGAAGGAACCTTTTGTACAATTCCTCAATCATTCAAGGTGAAAAGCTGGGTCCACCTGCTCAGATATACATTACACATGCAAATCCCATACATATACATTATTATTCAAGTATAAGGTCTTCCCAATGGGTACATAAACAAGCCCATAAAACATACATACACATTTAACCCAATATTACAAGCATGAACCATTTCTTTTTAGTTAAGTTACAAAGAGTATACAAATACTTATCTGTTCAATAGAGATATAACCAGCTGACTGACTGTCGATGTACACCTTTCCACCCAACCATAGGCTCATATGCACTTAGATTATGCACTCTGGACACCCCCGTTCCAAGCCATGATACCACCAGGGAATTCACTCAGGTTCTCAGGGAAATCGGTATGAGAAGGTCACTATTTTTCACACCACTCTTGGTAAGGATTTTTCATCATACCCACCTAGCCTAGGCCTCTTCAAGGTTTATCATATGCCCTCCCAAGCATCAAGCTCATGACCATCTCAGCTTAGGTTGGGATCTTGGATTTTTAGGCTAGCCAATACAACCATGCCTCCGAGATTTTCCTACTGTTGTTTTTCTCACACCCTTCCTCTTCCTACAAGTCTTTCTCTTAGACCCAAAACTTAGAGCCCGTCTGTTCCCAAGCTCCGAACTCCCTCTATCGTTCTTCCTCTACCAGAGTCACCTCTCTCTCTCTCTTTCTCTCCATTCTCTCTAATCACATTTCTCTTCTCTTGACCTCTATGTGTCTTCTCTCTTAGACCCGCAACTGTGCCTTCTCTTGCACATAATTACTTGGGAAGGTTCTCAACTTGTCCCATTGTTTCCTTCTACTAGAAGGAACTCGGGTACTTTTGGGCTAACAACTCCTACTATCCTATTTAGATTTCCCATACCTAGATTCATTGAGGGTGGTTGGTTGTTCAACTACCACCCCCCTCCTCATTAACTGATTTACTTAAACTATGAGCTAGACTATTTCCTCCACGTAATTCATTAAGGTGGCTTGGGATATTTTACACATGAATCTCCTCTCTATTCCCCCTCATCAATCCCTCTCATGGTATCATGGCCGTTATATTCAAGGCTTTACCCCACAATCAATTGGTTGGCATTTTCCAATTAAACATTAATATATTTACAATGTTTAATCATGATTAATTACAAGTCGAGGAAACATGGGTATTACACATGGTAAACTTCACTTGGGCCTAATTTTTTTATTAAATTCTTATCAAATTTATATTTAGAAAAAGAATCAATTTGCTCCATTTGTTTTTTCCATATTACAAAGTCCGGGAGTACTTCCCTCATTTCAAGGATGGTACCAAGGGCACAAGCGTGATCAACAACAAGCCTTTAAACCATTACAATAATATACTCATGAAGAATAACTCAACATGTCACTTGTGGAAATTGAACCTCCATAAAGAAGATAACAATTATTCCTCCCACGTAAACAAACTAAACCCAATTAACAATACTCCAAAATTAATTTCACATATCCACCTAATTCTTCTTCAATATTCCTTCCCTTCCCTAATTTTAGAATATACTAATTAATTAATTAATATAATGTCTCCTACCCTAGTTTCTTTTAACATGCATTACCCCAATTTCAAATTATGCTAATTAATATTATCACACTATACAATTTCTTTTACGAGCGAAATTGCTCCTCTTACTCCTTTTCCACCAGAGTGCCAATTGCAAATTTGTTTATTCTTCTGTAAACCCTCACGGAAGGATCGCAGCGTGTTAAACACTGAAACCTTTGGCGAAATTCAGCACGGCCACAAGATCGACCGTCAAATTGCAAGTCTGCGCAGAGCTATACCTAGAATATATAAGATGATGTCATACCACAAGGAGCCAAACACAGGGCCCGAATCAGACAGATGGTACCCGTTCACCCTCGGTTCCACTCTCGGCGACCAATCTTCCACCAAATTCTGCTCTCTTAGATGTGAGTTAATTCATTCGTGCCCTAACATCAATTGAATATACTCGATTTTTACAACATTTAAATTTCCTCACGATTTCAATGGACTCTTTCACTTTATTCACATTTCAGATGAATTCAAGCCGGCGTCCATTGACACGAGCCGGCCAGGGTCCCTTCACAAGAGCAAAGACAACAAGGTTACCGTGGAGTTCAATAACAACCAGCCCGGTAAGCCCAGGGTTTCGTTCGAGGGCAGCAGCGAGGATTACAAGGACGTCGATGCGGTTCTCTTCTTTGACGGCCAAACCTTTCGCTTGGAGCGTCTGCACAAGGCCGTTAAACGCTTGAGACATAACAGATTGCCGGGTGAGTCAGCGTCCACGTCCGCACCCGCACAGGCGACTGCTGCAGAGGCTGGGTCGCCTCCAGGATCTGGACTTGGCAGAGTGTCCAAGGGTGCTGCAATCAAGGCTTCGTTCAATGCTGCACCGGTATATTTATTTATTTTATTTGTGATCTGTTTGGCGGGTTTGGTTATCGCATAATTCAATACATTACTTCCGGCTGGCAGTCTTTCCTTTAGTTTATGCATAAAATACTTCCATTAACTATTAATAAAATCAGTTATCAATATGTTGGGCATTTTGTTTAAAAAAGGCCACATGGCAGCTTCCACAAGCTATTGAAACTGCCTCAGAGCATAGACCCTATCAAAATTCTTTCTTAGGCATACAACTACGAAGCAACCGTCTTCTAAAAGCCACTTGGTAAAAAATTTTTAGCAACCATAAAGTCTTGCCCTCAAGGTTCTTTTCAATTTTAACTTCAAATTTTGCAATGTTTTGAACTTGAATTCTGAGGCGATTCAAATTTACAATGTTACAGAGATCAGGTATAGGCGGTATCAGGATAGTATTTGTTTTGTTAAAAATATCTGAGTTCATATTCAACAAAAACAAGAGTATGCCATCAATAATTTGTATTAACAAATATATAAAGAATCAAGATTACAAGAGTTTTTACTGAAACCACGTGATGCTACTACGGTAATGAGAATGTCTGTTCTTTTAATGACATTTCTATAGGAATTGAACTTAAAAAAAACTGTTTTTATAAAAGTCTTACGAATTTGCATTTAAACCTTTCAATTATTCACCTGCAAGGCTGCAACAAATTCAAAGTATGACCCTACTTGTAGAAATATGGTTCCAGTAGAAGACAATCCAGTATACCAAATTCCATTGCATAAAATAAAAGGAAGATCCAGTTCTAGGCCATATGCGTTTCAAAGGGATGAGGCTGTTACGATCCTTAATGACGAAGATGAATAACAAACAATATATTGAAGAATATGCCAAGAAAGCTCCAATACTATACTAATTCCAAAACCGTTATGATACAGCAACAATATGAAATAATGCTTTTATTGAAGGATAAACTCTTGTTCACTTGTCTCTTCAAGTGGGCAACCTCCAAATGAGCAATGTGCCAATACAATGATAGTTCTTGACATATCCCACAAGGACTCTATCCTTATTTACAGTTAGCCAGTACAATGATAATTCTTGACATATCCCACAAGGACTCCATCCTTATTTATAGTTACCTAGCAAACGCTAACCCTAACTACTGGTGGCCCCTAAATTAATGATTGGGCCTTACAAATTAATGATTGGGCCTTACTACATTTATTGAATGATAACTTCCTAGTGGGTCTTATTTAATAATAACTAGCACAATCGACCTAGTCCACACTAATTAAATGGCCACCATATCTATCCTATCATTATCTCTAATGGGCCCTTAACCCAGGGGATCCCACTAGAGGTAGGGTGCAAGTTGTTAGAATATTGGATGTGCTTGTTTAACCATAGACAATATAGCAATATTGTCACCCAACCATAGGCACTAATTCCACCCCCGAGCACCTTGACCTTGACAGAGAGAAGAATTCCGGTAGTAGATCAATAGCCAACCAAGGCTAATGCACCAAGCAAGGATAACGAAGACTGATCAGAGAGTCTAACCTAGAAAGACCGAAAATATAGATTGCAGGACTGGCGGCAACAACTCCTCCCAAGACTTGCGCACAAACTGGCCTTCTGCAGTGCGCACAAGTGTACTTCTGTAAATCTAAGAAGTCTGGCTAAAATGAAGACTGGCCTCCTGTATTTATACTGCTTCTGCCAGATTGCCTGGGCAGACTTCTCATTATGGGTGCTAATTACTTAGTATTAATTATTTCCTTTAGCCAACATCTCTTCTAGGGTTATATTCAATTCTTTTCTTGCTTCCGGAATATTCTAATCTTGTCAAAGGTCACAAATGGAGGTTAATTCCTCCCGCAGCTATCGTAATATCAACACAAGTTCCATGTGATTTTGGTAGAATGACATCCCTCAGACCTAGCACTTAAGCCAAAGGAAATGTGAATTTTCACATGCAACTCTACGTGACTAATTTCAGATCTGAAAATTACTTCCTAGTGATCAAATAATAAACCCTAGTTGTTATCATTGAACAATTTTACATTGAAATTATTGACTGAAAATTATAGCAGCTGAAACAATCAAGATCAAAGATGAATCATCAATGCACATTAGACACAAAATATCTGTTCTGTAACTTTGTCAAATTCAGAAATTTTGAGGGCAAAATTAGCCCTCCTAGCAGACATTGTTGACACAATATTCACCAAAAATCTGAGGACAAACTTGTCATCTGAAAACCACAAATCAACAAACCAACCTTAGCAAAATCTCGGGACAAATTCCAATTGCAAATCTGCTGCAGCTGCCACCAGTATGACCTGCTGACGTTAGTCGTACCACTGTTGACGTTAGTTGTACGGACCTGTTGTTCTGCCCAAAAAACTCACAGGTGTGAACCAGAAACCCTCCCACATGTGCGGCCTTTCCTTCGCTGTTGTACGACAATCACACGTGTGACTGTACAAACTGTTCCGTACCATACATGTGGCTTGCCTGTATTGTTTTCCTACACGTGTGAGTTGTCCAATCTGCTCACACGTGCGACCTATCTCTTTTCTTTTGTACGACTGCTTCTTCTCCTTCTCTCACATGTGTGACCACTCTTGGTTGGGGAAATCAAAAGCCTTCCTCAACTGAAACATAAACACAAAACACCAAGAACCCTAGGCTAAATTTGTCACAATTGCAAAATTTCCCTTGTTGAAATTTCAAAGCTCCTAGTAGAAGTGCACTCTCACTTATGCTAACTACATAATGATACAATGAGATTTGTCACAATCTCTCCTCTCCTTATATAGTGTTGATATTGGATAGCAAGGAAGGTCTTCACCATGCATGGCATCCTAGCATGGAGGAGGACAATGAAACTTATCCAAGTTGATGGGTTAATATTTTTCTTAAAATTGTACTTAGGAAAAAGTACATTAAATGGGTTATATTTTAATGTTGACTCAATGAGTACTTTTTATAAAGTTAAAGTGATAAATAATTTAAGTTGTGGTCTTTTAATCTTGACCATTGATCTCATAAGGTGTATGATGATCAATAATTTAAGTTGTGGTCTTTTAATCCTTTTGGAGATAGGGTTTCTTGAAGAGAATTGAGGTACTATCAGGCTGCTAAAACTGATCTGTCTTTGACTAGATTTTAGCTCTAAGTTTGAACTTTCAAAACTGTTCTTTGCTGCCTTTTAGGACAACAAACAATTAGGTAACTTTCTATTGATAATTTTCATTGGTTATGTGTTGTTTGAGGTGCCCTTGCAAGTGTTTTGACATTCCAATGTTAGCACATGCAATAAAACTCAAACACATAACACTCCTCGGATCTTTACAACTCTAAAATGCTGATCTAGCAATTCTAAGCATGCATGAAATTGACACATAAGTTTTTGGTCAACATGACCCTGGAAAAACCCCCATGGGGAAAACTAGTTTGGAGTAGATGTTTATAGAAGGCCTCAAAGCAAAATGTACAACACGGAAAACATATATAAGTGAACCTGGTACAGTAGCAACCCTTCTCGGATGCTTTGGAGTCCCTTGAAGATGTTCCTGCTAGCCCCTTGAAGCTAGGCGCCCATTGCCTTGGTGCGCCCCTCTTTTTTAGCTAGTGCCTTGACCTCTTGCTTTGCCTTTAACCTTTACTTGTGCCTTTAACCTTTCCTTGCCTTTG